>OY282388.1:1812500-2097500 GCA_958295455.1 Coleophora deauratella
ATCGCTTACCATCAGGTGATCCGTCTGCTCGTTTGCCACCTCTGCCATAAAAAAAATACTTTAAGTAATACAAAGTAAAATTTTCAATTATTTCAGCATCCAGTATTTCAACAATGTGAACCATCATTTCTTCGCCATTTGGTCGGAACTCTACGTTTGTACAAATATAGAGAAGGTAACAGTACCTGTGTTATTTATTTGTTATTAATATTGTTATTAAAATATTTCGATTTAGTTTATTTTTATATACAGGGTGTTACAAAACTACCCCTAATGAATTAAGGGTGTTAAAGTGTGTCATGTAAGAAGTCCACTGTATTATATTTTTTTAACAAAACATTAAATAAAAAAATTTCGAAAACTAATTATTTTCAATCATTTTTTTTTTACCCTCAATTGGTAAGCCCTTGGCATCATCTCACCTGATGGTAAGTGACGATGATGCCGAAGATGGAAGCGGGCTTACCAAGATTCCCCAACGCAATGGGGAACTGGCTATCTTATCTTCATGCCGGAACACATCAATGCCAAACATTGATGTTTGGCGGCAAGACTTAGATAAGATGGTGGTAGCTAGCCAGGCGGGCTCAGAAAATGCCCTACCACCAACCAAACCGAGTCCTACAAAGTTGGACCCCGCCGGGAATCGAACCCGCGACCTCCTGATGTGAAGCGAGTGGACAAGCCACTGGGCTACGGAGGCGGTTAAAAATCATAAATAAGATTATCGACTGTGTAAAACCACAACACTATTGTATTCACCTGTCATTTCATGATAGGAGTACAGATAGCCGCGCTATGATAGGCTGGGTACATATGCCGCTGCGCTATGATTGGCGCGTTTGCGCGCGGGGTCATAACCGCGACCAGATGATCGCTAGAGTTGGAAAATTTCAAATATCATATCGATATTTTTGAAGAAATTCGATAGACGATTTCTCCGAAACGTGAACTGATGCAGCAAAAAGAAAAAATACCCAAAGTCTAAAATGATTCACAGTCCATGCCGTTTCAACCATTAGTAACACCCTGTATAGGTAATTTATGCTTATGAAAAATTTTGCCTTCATCTATATATGTACTTTAACATCACTGTACGTAAGTTTTTTATAGCACATTGGTACATTATCCACCATTGAAAACTGTACATCGAAACAGGGTCACTGTTTCTGGATCTGACTATTGGAACAATTTTTATGACAATGAAACTGACTCAAAAAAGCAAGAATGACAAATTACTTATAATAATAGACTGGACATTCCAGATATGCTCGTTGTGAAGGAGGGTGAAATCACAAATGCAATGTATCTTATTCATAATGGTAACGTCATTGAGTATGATGAAGACAACGAAGAGACTACTAAGAAATTTGTCGCTGGTGACTATTTTGGCTTGGTAAGCTTTTTAATATAATCATCAGTCCTACCTGACTTATACGCTAAGTTGATCCCCACGAGGAGCAAACATTTATTTGTTGAGCACATTTGTTTGCTCGGCTTGGTAATTATAATCAATATGGTAATTATTGTATAAACAATATAAGCACCCTGGAATGTATGGAAGCTAAAATAGGGGATGGAAGCCATTTTTCTTAATTAATTAGCGCCAAATCAAATCACAAAATTTGATTTGGTGCTGGTTCAAGTCAGGTCAAGTATAATTATTGGTTGTTATCGAAGAATTTAACAATTAAACAACAACAGCGCACTTTGAATATTTTATATTAAATTAAGGGAAATATTTAATGGCCCATCAAAAAATACTGAATCGCACAGCAAAAAAAGTCTATTTCGCCGTCTATAGGTTAAGTTAAGTTTGCAATTCAGTTAATTTGATATACAACCAGTATTTTTCTGATACGCGATTAAATACTATCCTATAAATTTTATATTTGGTCATATTTAGCTGGTCCTTATGCACTGGCAGACCAGGAAAATAGAGAGAGTAGGAAGGAACAATAATTATTCTACAACCTACATTGAAAGTAATCTAAGCTGTCATTTGCTATTACAGATTTAAATTAACCACACCTATTAGCTAGGACTTCTACTCAAAGGAAAAAATAAAACCTTATAAGATCACCCATTGTCTTTAGAAATTTGCTCCTAATCTACTGGACTGATTAGGTAAACAATTAGTACACATATAGAATTTTGTGACCCAAATACGGACGTGTAACTAAATAAATGAATTTTGAGTGTGAGTCCTTTTGAAGAGCAATCCAGAAATATCGTGAAAGGGCTTATTGTCAGGATCTCAAATATTTATATTTTTTATAATTTTAAAATAAAAATTACTGACGAAAATAGACGAAAATTTACTTTTGCCCACACCTTATCTCCGTATTTACTGACCCTAAATTTTTTTAAAAAAAAGTTCTTTACTTATAGATTACAGGAAAACCTATAACCTGGTACATCTCTCAAGTTAGTGCTTACAAACTTAAATTTGCAATTAAAGTATTGACTGTGACGTATATCGACGTCTGGTCAACAAAATTTTTGACTGCAAAATTAAGTTTTTCCTTCAACCCTTCAAAGATAAGTCTCTTTCTGTTGGAGCAATGTTCAGTCCTTACATAATTTGTTTGCATGGAATCCTCGGAGAGCTAGTCACCGAGTTGTCCGTTTCTTTTTCCTTTAATTTTTGCTTTATCATAGAACAATATTTCAGTAAGATGAGTAGAAGTCCCAGTGAACAGGTCCAAAAACATTTTGTCAGTACATTTAATATATATAAATAAGTACATTTAATTCAGTCTCATGAACTCTCAGTTTGGGATAATATATGTGTAATTTGTCCCAGGATTAATTTATTTAGTTTGCTTTTGTTTATGCTGATTTAATTTAATATTTTTCTGTATATTGCGCTATCATTAAAGTTATTTTTATTATTTTTTAGATACAAGGTCTTATCCGTGATACGCCTTACTCATACTCGTATAAAACAACAACGAAAGCTGAAGTACTGACTCTAAATCTAGATGATTGGGAACACCTTCTCGAATTATTTCCATACAGTCGGTACAATATTTATAAGGATTATCCCGATCACCCCAACAGTAAAAACCCTGATGATATTGACGAGAGCCAAGCTCAGAATGCTGACTTGTTTGTTGGTTCAGACTATTCTCAATTAAGCGTGAAAATGTCAATGCAGATTAATCCCTTAGGGTTTGATTCAACCTCATCTTTTCCTTCAGAAGAAAAATCATCAGTTGATGTCATTACAACAAATCTCACACCCTCACCGTTATCTTTAACCTCTCGTGCATCAACTGTTGCTAGAGAAAACGTAGCTAAAAATGCAGCAGCTCAAATGTTAGCGGCAACGACAACAATCTGGACACCACCACCTGATACAGAACCTGAACATACAGATATATCTAAATCAATGGAATTGCAATCAGCAGAATTACAAAATAACGGAACATCAGAAGTAATGCCAATAATTACTGAAGTCATCAATAGGGCTATTCTATTAGCATCAGACTCAATTATTTCAAAACAGAAATCATCTCTGGTTACCTTAGTGCAGCCATCAGATACCACTCTAGTAGGAAAATCTGTTTCTCAGACTACTTCCACAACACCGGTTAATTTAGTGAAATCCCAATCAACAGAAAAAGCTTTCGTTCCACCACCGGGCCCTTCACTTGCTGATATTGGTATTCCAATTAAATTAGACGATGTTATGTGGCCGCTAGATAGCAGACGCTTGACAAGTGATGAAGTTGGTAAACTTACGGACAGTGATATAATTTCTAGTAAAAATCTAGAATCAGAACCAGATTCTGCCAGTATTCATAGTGGAAAATTATCACAAGGTGAAAATGATGAAAGCTCATATGCTCCTCTATTTTCTTATGTCAAGGAGTTGGTGAATGAAGTATCGGATGAACGTTCTGATAAAAATTTGGAATCATCCTTTAAAAGGCCTACAGAGAAAGAAGGCACATCAAATAAATCAACTGTAACCAAGAAAAGGTCTGTTGCATTTGAAGATAGTGACAAAATAAATGTCATTACTGAAATTGAAAAAACTAAGAAAAGCCGAAGATTTTCAGATATTTTCTTCAAGCCACGTCGCCAATCACGTTCATCTATTTCTTATGGAGACGCAAAGAACAGGCCTTCTACAAGCAAACAAATTCCTGAAAATGAAACTTCTTTTAATACAGGTGTGACAAGTGAAACGAGTCCTAAAACATTAATTATAAGAGATGATGAAAATAAACCAGAACTGAAAAAGAAAAACAAAAACGATAAAGTTCCAGTAATAGAAGAAGATGAATACAAACTTAATCGGAAAAATAAAGATGCCAAAGATGAGAAAGATCGCAGTGACAAAAAAGAGGAATAAATTATTACTTAGTAATTTATTAGTACTAAAATTTTGTTTAATTCGTTTTAGTTTTAATGCATAATTGTTATTTTATAAAAATAAAACAGCTTCAATTTTAATTATTTTTATTTGTTACTAACTTTTCCCGTGACTGGTTGCGGGTACACCGAGTAGAGTAACTATACCAGGATTATTCTTTCGCTGCAGACTGGGTCATAAATCATCGGAGCGTTAATGTTGGATGAATGCAGCTCGGGCGCAAGGTCTTTATCGATAAAAAAATACCTACCAAGTGCGAGTCAGACTCGCACACCAAAGGTTCCGTTTAAATTCATAATCACACGGGTCTTGAACCCTACATCAAATTCTCAGGCCTGCAATCCCTTGAAGCTGTGAAAAAATCAAACTTCTATGCCAACGCAATCAAGAGATACGGCCGTTTATGCCTCGCATGGGAATCAAAACCTTTAGGGTACTTCCCATTGACCTAGAATCATATTTGGCAACGAGCAAGTAAAAAGAAAAGTCTGAAAACCAAAAAAAAATTGTTACATCACAAAAAAAATTATACGATACGTTCAAATTCATACATTATAGTTATAATACACAGACATAGATAAAACAAATCTGCTCATCACAAAAACGTTTGCCTTGGGTGGGAATCGAACCCACGACTCTCGGATCAGAAGTCAGGAGCGCTAACCACTGAGCCACCCAGTCAATAATAGTAAAATAAGTTAAAAAAAATTAAAATAAATATGAATATACGTAAAACAGTTTAAAGTGTTAAACCCTCCTCGAAGCTTAAGTCTTAGTCTCCCAGGTACTCTTTTTTATTTAAAGTACAGGTTCCAAGTTAATAAAGTCGTGCTTTGTTCGGCCAGAACGACAAAGGTGATTGATTGAACTTGAATAAAGCGTCCAGACCAGTCTTGTGTTGGTCCCTGCTTATGTACCAAAACCCCTACTTCCAGAATAAAAATATGTGTTAATCCAATACTTGTTCAATCTACCAACCAAACGTGCAGCAGTTTCGACGTGAAAGTGGAACAAGCAAACAAACATCCATAATTTTGCATATACACTTTAACATATACAAAATAATCCATGACGATGCAAACGCGACTTGTAAAATGAATCTTCAACATCATTTTTAAATAAAGTATTTAAGGCACTGTGTACGCTATACGCTAGTCTCCGGCAGCGGCAGCGGCGGCGCAGTGGCGCCATGCGTTCGATGTTCCCGTAAAATGTCAGAAATAACACGCATTATCATTCTCCAGATACGTAAATCAGACTGGGCCGCACTCAGGTTTTCCTGGAGAATTCCAGCTGGAGGAGTTTCTATAAATTCTATGAAAATAATAGGTAAATAAATCATTGGTTATATGCCTTCTATAGAGTTTAATATAGATACAGCACAAAGGTTAATTGTACTCGCAGAACAGTTCATTTCAACTACTGCAATTATTCCTTATTTTAGACAAGGAGTTAAAATAGACACAATGAGTAATGAAACGAGGCGTGAATATATAAAAAACGAGACACACGAGACACTACTAATTAATTGTGACAAGCAGCAGAGAGAGAAAAAGCATTCCGGAATGTAATTTTGTATTTCTCTGAAAAATATCTGCGCTCACGGTCTGGTTTTGTATATTGTGCCAGTACTTGCTGAAACGTGGAAAGGAGTGGTTCGGTTAGAATTTGATTGCAATTTACGAGTCAACTTCACACGGAGTTTAGTACTTCACCATCCACAATGACTACAGAAGGCACCAACTTGATTGCAACCTATGTCATTCTGCTACTGTTACTTGTGTCGTTATGGATGCTGTATTCTGCTGTATTTTGATTTAATTGTAAGTACTTAATTAAATTTGTATTTATTATTACAAACATAATCTTTGTAATTGCAAAAGATGTCCAATCTTTTTCAATCACAAATATTATGCCTATTTAAGATTTGATTTATTCTATCACCACTCTTGAAAATATATTTCTTGAACAAGCTGCAAATCTAAATCTGAATAGAAATGTTTGAAAGATTTATGCGTAGAATAGGCATCGGATAATATAAACGATCATAGGCGCTAAGGCAGTGCATTCGGTGAGTAATTATCTTCATTAGCTAAGTCCTTACATTAAAATTGTCTTGCTAATTAAAGAATTTCCAAGTATTTTTCATTATATCATAATCCTGAAGATGTCGATTACATCCCTGTGTGATGACGCAAAAATTCTGCCGTAACCATCTCGAGGATCGAACCGGGATCAGTTCTCTCGTCCGCCTGGTCAGCCGCAGCCATGCCGTTAAACGCCGAGACGGTCAACCTCGCCGCCACTTACATGATCCTCGTGATCCTACTCTTCTTCCTCTGGCTCCTTTACACCGTCGTCTTTTAGATCAATACCGAAGTAAGTGTCCCGGTCACGTACTATATTCTGGTACCGGTTAGTTTCATATCGTGTATTCTCAGCAGAATCTGGCGTCGCTGTAATCAATCGTGACTAAACTACCAAGAGTTGTCAAGTTTAATTTGGTTCGACGTCTAACAAATTCAGGCAACAACTCTACTGATGCATCATCGCGACGGGCAGTGAAGTGAGTAGTTTAGATTGAAATTTTGAATTTCGAATTCAAAGCGGCTGTCGTTAGCTATTATTGAGCAGTTTATTTGGGATTTTCACACGTGGGACGTGTGAGGTGTGGGTGTTGACGTCAGTGACACGTCGACCCGCCGCAGTCCCCTGGAACGTCCAGCTGAGATAAGTACAGCGCGCGCGCACCATGCCGAACCACGAGACTACGAATCTGATCGCCACTTACCTAATTCTACTGCTTCTGCTGGCCAGTCTTTGGCTGCTCTACTCAGGGATTGCCTAAGTTCAAAGTAAGGTTCCTCGTGATTTTGTGACGAAATTTTTTGGTATTTGTGAGTTGGCTAAGGTCAAACGTGTAGTAAAAGTCATTAAAAGAGTTGTGGTGTATCCGGAAATAACAAACAAATTTGGTAACAAATTTCAGTTACTTTGTTCAATAAGAAGCAACAATTGGAGAAATCGTCGTAATGAAAGCATAATTTGCGCCTCCTTTTTCTATGATTTTTAACAAAGAATTAATACTATCGTAATTGTTTATAATAACAACACTTTAATTCTAAATAATATTGAAAGTAGTAATGTTTAAAACTGTGTAATTTTAAACAAAACCTCGTCTTTTAGTATCCACATTTTCATCTTTACATTGTAGCGGTTCTGCTACTCTCAATTTAGTTTAAAAGTAAAGTATCTACTTCATTATTTTACCAATATCGTCATAGAGATATTATCACTGTTATACTTCATTTCATTCGTTTTTTTTCTCCTTTATAAAACTATACGCATTATTACAAAGTGTTTAGAATACGATTGTTTTTCTCTTCCTTCAGTTCTATTTCAGTTTCATAAAAGAATATAACATACATAAAAATGCTTTTGCCTTCGTTAATAAAAAAAAAATAAAAATCTCTTAAAACACGCTGTACAAAATATTGGCAGCGCGTGCGACTGAGATGCCTATTCAGCTTTTTTCATTAGTTAAATTCTAGAATAACTAACTGTATACACGGTTTATTCTTTAATGTTAAATTTCACCTAGTCAACCTGAACCACTTTGCTAATATCACTTGCAATATAAAATTGGTCAATCATCTGATCGATTTGCTGCACTTTTTTGTTACACTTGGGTTACGAGTAATGTTTCCGTTACATCTTAAAATACTAAAAAATTATGTTCATGTAATACCTCCAAATTTGCTTAATTGTGTCATATAAATTAACAGGGACCTGTATAGGCAAATTAATGTTTTCCTTATGCTCATTGCCATTAAAGAAGTATATACCTAAAACAAAAAAAAATTAGAAGTTACCTAAAACAATGGCACATATGCTAAATACGCAATTTATGTTAGTACCTATTACAGGAAGATGCACAATTTACAAATCCACATAAATGTCGTGTGTCTACTTGTAACATTTGATGAGTGGATTTAAATAAAAAGAGATAATTAGAAAATAAAAAGAAAATAAATTATCATATCCTTAAAATTCAAATAAAATTAAATAAGGTAATGACGTATTCTTCTTCTTCTTATCGTGTGGCACATTTAACCGTTTTATCCACAAGGTATAGACGGCGGTTGCCTAGTGTTGCACTTAGCATCACCTGCGGTCACGTGTAGGGCATTTAGATTTACACCTACGGACGTGTTCAACGCGACCATCATACACATCTAGAAATCAGATGTGCAGGTTTCCTCACGATGTTTTCCTTCACCTTTAAAGCAGTCGGTATGAAAATGCACGTAAGTTTCGAAAAACTCATTGGTGCACTAATGGTGCCAGGATTTGAACCCACGACCTCTAGTTAGGAGGTCGAAGTCAATACCGCTTAGCCACCGCCGCTTTTTTCGTATATTAAAAGTATATCCAGTCGCCGATTTCAATTGGCGCCAACTTCAATCACGATTAATGGTACTGATGACTTTTCGGTTCTTATAATTTGAATATTCTACAGAACTCTGTTATTAGACAAAGTTTCTTCTTGAGACATTTTCTTTGCCACCCACTGAATCGTATATAACATTGCCTGCCCAGTCAACATGCGTAAGCGCAGTAAAATTGTGATTTATCATTCGACCGACACCATCATTACAGTAAAATTTCATTTTCACTGTCACCAACGCGTTTTTAGACGCAAATTTGGCATCAGACATAATGTTTTTTACTTTATTGATGTTATTTTTTACATTAGGTTGCTTATTAGTTATACCTATCTACTGATATTCTGTACGATTATTATTTCAAAATACATACAAGTGTAATGTTGTTTCCTAATTAGTCACACCAAAAAATATTGTGTTCTATTTAAGAATACATATACAATAAATCGTGATAGAACTGACATCTGAATTACTATTGTTACCTCTAGTTTTATACAGAGTGTAACAAAAAAGTGTGGTGATACTTCAAGGTGGGCTTCTACTTACCAAACTAAACAACCTTCGTTCCATGACTTTGTTGAAATACCAAAAAAAATGTACTTACTTTTCATACAAACTTGGCTCGCAAGTTACAGTCGATTTCTATGAAAAGTCCAACAATTCTTTGCGATTTCTGCAAAGTCGTAGAATACAAATTTTTCAGTTTGATGAATGAAGCCCACCTTGAAGTATCACCACTATTCACACCTTTTTGTTACACCTCATATATAGGGTGACTTTAAATTAGTTCTTGATACGAAAGGCTATGCATGTACTCATAATAACAAACAACTTTCCCTAAGGAACCCATAGTCAAATCGTAAAAAAAATTTGAACTCCACACAAATTGATCAACTGACCGGCCAAATTAGTACGAAGAGTCCAAATTTTTTTTTGCGATTTGACTAAGAATACCTTAGGGAAAGTTGTTTGTTATCATGAGCATATGTACTATACAATAGCCTTTTTCAACACACTTGCTCATAAAGTGGCTCTATGGTCACCGCAATTAGGCACAGAATGACACCCGTAATCAAACTGTGACTTTTTCATTGCTATAACTCACTAGTGAGTTATAGATTTTTAAAATTTTTTATTGGTTGAGTTGCTTTGTTCTTAAAAAAGTTTTTATTAAAAAAAAAAGATCGTGTTCAATAGAACAAATAAATTAATGTTCCTATTGCTTGCTCATTTCATGCAACTTCTTATTTAAATAGATAATTTTAACTCGTACGTGTTTAATAAATAAAACATTCACTCAAATATAACTTTTGTTTCCTCTGTAATAAAAGAAAACTTTAAATTCCCCATTTTGTACGTGGCAGAATAGGCGCAAATCCTATGCGCCGAAAATAAAAATAAAAACCTCATCCCCCTTTAGTCTGTGGCCGATCGCAATGCGCGCGCATAGGAAAACTGATTATTTTTTCCCGCCATAGCGAAACATTTTTCACAACTCGTTTTCACTGTTGAAATGAGTTTTTATTGTTATTTTATTCAGAAGTGTGTTGAAAAACGTCGTATGATACTCGTGTGTATTGATGATTACCGTCCTTGGCTCTCTTAAGACCCTCGCCTACGGCTCGGGTCTCAATGGCGCCTCGACGGTAATCACCAATGTTACACACTAGTACCATAATGTACTATTATATCAAGAACTAATTTAAAGTCAAGGATATGTCAACAGAATTTGAGTTAAGTAAGTTTCCCCGTGTTACCTTGTAAACAGAATTTGTGGTAAGTTTTCTTCGTGTTACAAATTACTAATTACGATTTTAGTAACAATCTCAGAAAGATAAAGTTAAAAGTAATTTATCAAAGAAACAGGTACCATCTACAAACAAATCAGCAGTGAAATACAAAACTATATTTTTCTTGGCATCTTCTGCTTTTCTTTTGTTGTTTCAAACAACTTGTTTGTTTGTTGGTTAGTCAGTATGGTTAGTTTATGTGATCCCATACGTCGTTGGTTGTAATTTCAAAACCTTCATTCTGACATAAGAATACGGAAACATTCTCCGACTTCAGACTTCGTGGATATTTTTGTCGTATTAACCATAGCATGTTTGTCGATTTTGCTGTTTCAGAATTTTAATTTGTAAGATACAGTCTTTATGGAACGTAAACAATTCTCTGGCAGCACTGTAATCACTGACGTCTGTCTCTGGACCTGCCCATCCAAATATTTAACTACAAAATGTCACATACTATGATTGTTTTATTCTAGTAGAATACAGTTGTTATGGACAGTCATAGCTTAATGGGTAGACTGACGATTAATGGTGACAGTTGTCTGTCGTAGTTCACTTGTGCTTCACTGATGCGGTTGAAGTTTCAGTTCTAACCGTCCCATCCTTAGGAAAATTGTTAGGTCTTTGGCTGTAGAGTGTTGCTTGGTTCAGTTATTTATATTTGTAATTTTAGTCGGATTGCGCAGCATTTCAGCACTGTGCACAGTTTTAGCTCAATCGTGATTCCAGGGTTATAAAGACGGAATTATACAACTGCGGACATAATTATTTTTGTATTCATATCTACAGTTTGACGGACAGATGCTACAATATCTGGCATGCTTGAAGAAATATTTAAAGGCGGTTAATTCGCTCTAGTTTCTACTCTTTTTAATGAAAAATAATGTAGGTTATTTAATATTAACTCTGGAAATGAATCATTGAAAGTTTTGTGGTTTCATGTTTTTAAAAGTAAGGGGACAATATACATATTATGTAAATCTTCGGAATACCGTCTGCTTATATTATAAATAAGGTGCTCTTAAAACATCTGCCGGGGATCAATCTGGGGTTTCTTAATATGAATCTGAATAACTTTCTGTAAGGGACACAATAGTCAAATCGCGAATTGCAAGATAAGCTGATCAATTTGTTTAGTTTAGAGGTTTACTTTCCCCAAGGTACCTATGAAGTTTTCAAAATAAATAGTTTAATTAAACATTTTATATGAATCAGTCAGTTGATGGGCCAACTGATGACAAATCTATTGTTAGAAAAGTGTGGCCAAAGCCTTTCAGTATGATCAGTAAAAGCCTTTATTTAAATTTGCGGTAGAGATATTTTTATTTTATAACTTTTATATCGCAAAAATGTTTAACTAATGTTTTTCCTTCACTTTTCAGACATGGCCGAATAAATTCTACTCAAGCAAGATGAGTGACCGGAAGCAGCGATGACAGGCGACGCCATGCCAAAAGTATTTTAAGATACCGCTATTTTTAATAATAAGTCATTAATGTTAAGTAATGTTACTACCCAAGCATTTAGAACATGAGTACCTACATCGTCAAGAGCTAGAATAAAAATAAAAAAGATATAAATAAAAAAAGGAATACAGGAAAACGGAACGTAGAATATCGTAGATCTATTTCAGTGCTGGGCATTCCAATTGAGTCTAAAATGGTTATTGTTTATGAAAGACAGCTAAGTAATTATGTTCGAACGTATGTGGACGTAGCATATAACATAGCTGTATATGTTTTTTTTTATAAATAAATAAATGTTTGTTTAATAAAACTTTTTTACTGTAATCTAGCTAGTGCATAAGAGTGTTGTGTAATCATTCGAATTTCAGACGCATTTAACCATGCAAGCAAAGATAAAGGTGGTCAGTTTTGGCCTTGACGTATTCTTTTTTAACGATTCTCATGATTTTATGACCCCAACCTCATAGTCCATATTTGCTAGAACTCGTGTGTAAAGAAAAAGAAGCTTAAAATGTTGATGCAAAAAACACAACTTATAATCATAAATCAGCTTAATCGTATCAGTATCAATCAAAAATAAATTCAATATTTTATTAACATAAAACCCCATGAAATTAGAATAATCTGAACTTTCCTTTAGCCAATAAGTCATCGAAAAATTTAATTTTGAAATATGAGGATTCTTGATCCCCAGATTAACACAGGAACATTTTCGGCCGGTAGG
Organism: Coleophora deauratella; assembly: GCA_958295455.1. Classification (NCBI taxonomy): domain Eukaryota; kingdom Metazoa; phylum Arthropoda; class Insecta; order Lepidoptera; family Coleophoridae; genus Coleophora; species Coleophora deauratella. The sequence continues at coordinate 1,825,310 of OY282388.1, forward strand.
CGTGTATTATTTTTATTAAATTGGCTAGGTGGTTTAATTATTCTTGTTTCTAAGAGAAAACGTACCTATACATGGGTAAATTTTGTTCATTAAATTTTCATCATTGGCTGGCAAAATGGGTCCGTAGTTCTGCTAAACGAACCGTGAATATAATTTTAAGGTTTAATTTGTACATCTGTTTTTTGGAAATGAAAGTACGATGATAGAACAAAAATATGAATAAAAAAAACGAAAAGGCGCGTAAGTGGAGCGTACTATTACGAGTATAGGTATAACAGCAACAGCAGAAGAAAAGGCAGTATTGTAAAGTGACGAAGTAAGTAAAAAAAGAGCGTACTCCCAAATCAAAGGCCGACAACGCACTTGTGACTCCTCTGGTGTTGCGGGTGTCGCTATGAGCGGCGGTAATCGCTTACCATCAGGTGATCCGTCAACTCGTTTGCCACCTCTGCCAAAAAAAAAAGTATTAAAATGTTTTTTTCTCATACAAAGACCATTGTACCGTGGTACTATTTTCGAGTCGAACGTTATTTCCTAATACGCATTCTCTGACCCGGTTTCAGCTTAATCGCACTTAATATTGACATGGTACCAGCGGATCATTTTTAGAACCCCGTTGATTATATTTCTTATCGAAAGACATATAGTAACACGTAGTATTACAAAACATTTACTCTGAACTAAACATTTACTATGAAGCCGGTCTTTGGATTGCCTTGTTCTTAGAACAGTCAGTATTGCCTGCCGTTGCCTAGTGGCCGAACCGCTTAACCGAAATCTAGGCAACCAAGCAAAAAACAGTAATAAAAACCAAAAACCTGGAAGATCACCAGAACGAAAATACATATGGGATTAAACCAACGATATTTATATAATATTATTTCTCTGGATTACACCAAGCGCTTATAATTTATATACACTGATTTCATGTTTACGAGTCCGTATATACTCATAGAACTAATAAAAAATGAAGTATAATTTCGTATTTTCCTGAATGTTGTGAATTCCAGTACAGTTCGTACGTTGCTTGGCGTTAAGCCAGATTTTAGTGTAGGAATGCTCACTGCTGATAAACAGATGAGCTGAAATGATAAGTAGATACCTATAATGTGAATATCCAAGAGTTTGTATTTCTATTTCAAATATTTAATTTAGCAAAATCATTTGAAACTCCTTTGTTCCCCCTAGTTCAGTGATAATGTGTAAATGGAAACAAAAAATATATGGTGGATTTAAGAATGTTAGTAGTCTGGATGCGTGTAATCCCACCTGTTCGGTTGAGGAGTTCTGTTGACCCAGATACCGAGACTATTTTTATCAGTTGTTCTGCCTACGATTGACACTTTGCTTCCCTGATTGGATCCACCGGTTGATTGAAATGAATTCTGACAATTCTTGCTAAATAGATTTCGATTCCATTGGATTAACAATCCGTGTGTCTCTGTTAGATCATGGTTACTTGATAATGCTTTATTCAGTTGTAGTTGGTTGACTGCTGGTATAAAGTAGAGCAAACAGAAATAGTGAAAACAAAAGCAAACTACTATAAGGTACTACATTTAAAAACGGATAGAAGTATAATAACGAAGAGTAAATGTCAAGAGGAAAACTGTAGTAGAAGCACAACATTTGAGGAGGGGGGGGGGGCGTCAACGGAGACACACGTACCTAAAACGGGAATAAGGCGTAATGAGTCGATCGTCCTGATGACTTGAACACCCACCTGTGCCCCGCAAGCGTCCCATTTAATGATAACAAAGATCAAGCAGGGATTTACGAAACATTTTTAAAGAGAAAGAAGTTTAAAAAGAATAAAATTAAACATCAAGCATATTATTAGTCATAATAAAGTCGCTGATTGTAAATATGAAAGGGAAAACGCTAGTGACAAGAGTAAAGAAATATTGGAGGGACGAGGGATGGAAGGGGGAAGAATATCGTAGAAAACACATTGTAAATAACGGTAAATGAAGAAAATATTTTCGGCAGTCCCCTTGACATTCAAGTTCATTCAATTGTCTTGTCACTCAGTCAGTACGTCAAACTAATTATATTTGACTTTCGTCGAGTCTCCCCAGTGAGTCACAGCATGAGCATTTCGAATATGGAGGTGCACCGCACGGCTCGTGACTCTTTTCTAAAACTTCGGTCATCCGTAACATATAGAAAAAAAATTGGTATTTTATTCATTTGGATTAACGAACAGTTTACATAAAGGTTTAAATAATAATTTTACAGTTAAGTTAATTGTGAAACCAGCATCTTTAATCATAGATATTTTATGGACTTTAGTGTAATTTCTTAAGGTTTACAATAAAAGCTGTTATCGTTGAATATAACAGAGACAAAAATGGGTATTTAAACCAGTGACTATTAAACTAAAGTCAAAGAGTTTAATTTCGAAAGTAATGAATATTAATAACTATTATAAAACACTAAGCGTGTGACTGGCTGAGTGACAACTAATTCCAAAACTAGCGACTAATAGATAAATCAGGTGACTTATTGCTAATGGCTTACCAATTATTGATGAACAAAAAGTTGTTCAGTATTCTATAATGAGTAGCCCAGTTAACGGGTCCTGCGCTTTTTTTGTTACACACTGTGTATAGGTTCCTTCCAAAATACCTGAAAAAAACGTAACCACAGCTTCTACTCATGAAACTGTACAAGTACAACCTTCCCTCAGGAACTTGCAAATTTTGTTTTTTTTACCCTCAATTGGTAAGCCCTTGGCATCATCTCACCTGATGATAAGTGATGATGATGCCGAAGATGGAAGCAGGCTTACCAAGATTCCCCAACGCAATGGGGAACATAAATCTTATCTTCATGCCGGAACACATCAATGCTGTTAACATTGATGTTTAGCGGCAAGATTTAGATAAGATGGTGGTAGCTAGCCAGGCGGGCTCAGCAAAATACCCTACCACCAACCAAACTGAGTCCTACACAGTTGGACCCCGCCGGAAATTGAACCCGCGACCTCCTGGTGTGAAGCGAGTGGACGAGCCACAAGGCTACGGAGGCGGTTGGTTCCCTCATACTAGTAAGTGATTAACCGATCCGTCAATTTTGTATGGGTAGTTCAAATTTTTTTTGCGTATTTGAGTATAGATTCCTTGGGCAATATTGTTCAGTTTCATGAGTCGAAGCTGTGGTTAAGTTTTTTCAGGTATTTTAGAAGGACCCTATATAAATAGTTTCACTGAACTGATTTTATTATTCATAATGGTTTGGTAAGGCAAACAGTAAGGAAACAAAAATATATATTTGAATAAATGAATACGAAGCTCAACTATTTATTTGTTTATTAAACTCTTCAAAACTGAATATGATCTCTTATTTTTGATAATATTTCTCTAAACGAACTTACTAATTCTATTTTCAGATTGCTAAAATGAGAATGAAACCTTGAAAGCGATTAGGAAGTTATGTAACATAAAAATCTAAAAGCTTAATAAATTATTGCAAAAGTACAATAGACATAAGATAAACAGTTTCGTTTCAGTCGTAAATCGTCAGCAGATGAAACACTTTCATGTAATGCCAAATTGCTAGCCATAAAGTATAATTTCTTTCTTTGTAACGTCATGACCATGGTTAGTATGAGTCGGAGATTAAAAAATAGCTGAAATTAAAATGTGTGAGTTTGTTTGTCAAGGACTGAGGTTTAACAAATATTTAATAAGGTTCAAACATAATTTATTTCCATAAAAGACATAAAATCACTCATATGAAAATAGATCTTAAAAATATGATTCCGAAACCTATCATCGACAGTCGCTTCTCCATGGAATGGCTCGTCGACAGAACGTTTCGTTTATGAACAATTCTTCGCCAGAATCTTTCAGCTACAAACGATTCGTCGACAGAATGTTTCGTTTATGAGCGATTCGTCGCCAGAATCTTTCAGCTACGAACAATTCGTTGACAGAATGTTTCAGCTACGAACGATTTGTCGCCAGAATCTTTCAGCTACGAACAATTCGTCGACAGAATGTTTCAGCTACGAACGATTCGTCGGCAGAATGTTTCGTTTATGAGTGATTCGTCAACAGAATCTTTCAGCTACGAACAGCTTAGGTACATTTTTTAGAGTCGCGCACATCTCAAGGTCCATCTGTAGGTAGGACACATAATATAATATAGGTACACAATTAAATACTTACTGACAAACACTAAATGACAAACTGCCTTTCCAGGTAATTAGATTTACAAATTTTTGTGATTTGAAAGAATTTGGTCAGCTTATTTACACTTGAATTGATTGAACGAGATTTTTTTCTATGAATGATGGAAGGTGATTATAAAGTTGGACTCCCTCGTATGTAAGCACTCGTTTTTCGTAGTTATTTCTGGTCCTTGGTAGTACGTCTCGTGCTGCTCATAAGTGAGATTGATGTGGTAATGTTTTTGATAACAATAATTGACATCGCTAATCTCGTTAAAATAACTGATTTAACAACAAAAAGTACTGTACCGATTTAAATACAATCTATGTAATTTCTCTTCTCACTATTAGTCTCATCTCACTCATATTATAAATGCGAAATTGTGGATATTTGTTTGGTTGTTTGTTTATTGATTTGTTTGTTCCACTTTCACGTCGAAACTACTTTAGATGAAACTTATAAATATTTTGGATGAAATTTGGTAGGTAGATAGATAAAGCACTGGGCTAACACAGAATACTTTTTTCAACCGACTTCAAAAAAAGGAAGAGGTTCTCAATTCGTCGGAATCTTTTACTCGAAGACGCCTGAACCGATTTCAAAAATTCTTTTTTTGTTTTTTTTCACAGGTGGTCCCATAAAAATTTTATCGAAATCGATTCAGCGGTTTTTGGGAAAATCAACAAAAACATAGCAAAATTGGAGTTGTTGCGATTGAAGTCGATTGTTTTTAACGTATTCAGCGTGGTCAGTTATATCCCGGAAAACTCGAGTTCCCAGAGGAATGGCTATAAAAACTGAAAATTTTACTTGGTCACTTTATTTCTCTCTGGACGTAACATTTTATTTCTCTCTGGACCCAATCCAGAAGTCCACGCAGATGAAGTCGCGGTCTGAAGTTAGTGCTTAATAATTTCGAAATCATTCATCAAAAAATATATTAAAATCGTTTCACCTCCAATCGCCTACCGAGGTGTGCCGAGTTGTACCGACCCATGCTCCAACAGTGAAGAAGATGAATTAACTTGAAAGCTTCTTTCACTTCAGCTTTTCAGTACAGGGGTCATGTCATCAATATACTACAGCTAATTATGCCGAGGATTCGCAACCTACTGCAAGTAAAGAATTAAATCAGGTATCAAAATTTAACGATAGGAAAGACAGTCTATTATTACGTTAGATCGAAACTAGGTATGTGATTTCGATTTTGCTGATTGTAGCCTGATTGCAGCCCTGGTCGTTGGGGCATTAACGTTCTCGAGAGGCGACAGCGCACCGGAAGACGCAGCGAAGGCAGACCTCCCACTTGGTGGACCGATGACCTGGTGAAGGTCGCGGGAAGCCGCTGGATGCGAGTAGCGAAAGACCGGTCGGGGCGTGGAAACCTTGAGGGCCTTTGTTCAGCAGTGGTTGTCTTTTGGCTGATGATGATAAATGATAATACATCCAGTCATTGAGCAAACAAATCCGCTTATCATAGAAATGTTGATGCAGACATATAAACATAAGTATAAAACAATGGAATCATTTATCTACATTGAGTACTAATAAGAGAGGGCGATAAGAGTAACAAAACAGAAAAAATATTTGTCATTTATGTCTGTGTATTCACGCTAATCACCGAAGTAGGTAACTGAACGGAAAAAATGTTATGATAAAACATTCGCCGCTCGCCTGCTAGAAATCACACAGCAAATGGTCAATCAGTCTTCTGGCCCGAGAAAATTTCCAACGAGCAACTCTGGGAAATGTGTCGTGAAACACCGATTGGTCAGCAGATCACTCGTCGCAAGTGGACCTGGATTGGCCACACTCTCAGAAGGGACCCCACCCATATACCTAGACAGGCGCTAGAGTGGACCCCACAAGGGAAGAGAAACAATCCATGCGGAGCTCAGTGGCAGCTGATATAAAGAAGATCGGGTTATCATGGCCCGAAGTGAAGCGCGTAGCCCAAGATAGAACGCAATGGCGAAGCACTGTAGATGCCCTCTGCCCCACCTAGGGGACTTAGGACATTAAGTCAAGTAAGTCAAATGGTCAATCATGGGAAGGATCGAAAGCTTCGCTCCCGACTCGTTTTCCCACCGCTATGTCCCACTGGTGGGTCGACGAGTATTGTAGACGACGTAATTTATTGTTTATGTCCAAATAATAACTCACTTTAACTACCTATGATGGAAGAAAAAATCCTATAACAACGCCTCTGCGAAACACAACGAGTTTGCGACAGTCTGATACCCATTAATTTACTACCATGGTAAAATTTTGGTAGTTTTGGTATTGTTATGTCATAATTTGAACACAAGAGAGCCTAATTTAAATTTAAATAAATAAAAGAATTAGGTAACATTGCTACCTATCTGCAAATAAGGACGAATTAATAACATTTTCTTGTATTTTACTTATTATAGAATCTGATGTATAGCCCTATAAATAACTTGTTAACCTTACATAGTCTCGAATAGGCAATTTATTATTATCCATAAAACACTGTGATGGGACGCATTTCGCAGAAAGCATTTCATACTGATATGGTAGAATTACTTATAATATCCTGAGAAACTTTTTTCATTCACATTTGGTTGCAAATTAACTCAAAAATTTTAGAAATACGAAACTACACAAATTGAGTCTCACTTGAAAACAATAAATTCCTGATTTATAATGACAAGGGTCAACATTCCAAAGACCACTACAGAAATACGCACAAACTTAGTGCTTTAAACAAAAAAATAAAAAGACTCATAAATCTTTAACTATTGAACTGTGTTCTCAAAAGGGCAATTTGAATAAAAACTCAAATAACAAAACAAAAACTAGATAACGGGCGCACATGTGCACGGCACTAACTACTCGTAAGCGTAATGTCGGCGAAACATGCAAATCTCACTGAAACATATCGCAATTAAATGAAGCATTAAGCTACTAAACATAAGATCAATTTTAGTGTACCAAATCCTGTCCTTGGTTTATTTCTAAATTTCAGTATATAAACTCCATTTGGTTTATGGGAGAGCTACGAGCCTAAGAACGAGGAAGAGCCGAAGAAACTATTCTAAAGCCGAGTCAGAACCACGGAGTTGGCGTAGGATTCCTGAGCTGTGCCTGAATGTCTACATTTACAGTACATCATAATGAACGATGTACTATCGTTTATCCCGTTCCCGCTTGCCGTCCCTGAAAGAGATGCAAGACGGCGCCAGCGCAGTACGTTAAATATTGGCTGAAAAGTTAAAGGAGGCGGGTGTAGCCTTTCTTAAGGGATGATGAAAGAATTGACCTGATCCTGATTGTTCGATATTAAGCCCTATTCAAATGTATTAGGTAACAAAGTATAGCTCAGGGGTATTAGGCAAAATTTGACCAAAAACATAAAATGTTTCAGGACTAGCTGAAATTTTGTATACTGACTCTGTAAGTGGTAGTAAATAATTACTCAAAACTCCTCATTCCTCCCCCGCTTGCGTCCTGAGATATACAGGGTGTTTGGGTTCTATATAAAAATAAAATTTTAAATATTTTTTTACACCGCAAACTTTATTAAAGGAACTTCAGACGGTAAAATAAGACTAAAAGAACTCTGAAAATGTAAAATTAAATACTTCCTCTACTTGCGTCCTGAGAAATAAAGGGCGTTGGGGTCATATAGAATATATATTTTTTTAAATATTTTTTTGACCGATATCTTTATTAAAGAAACTTCAAACAGTAAAAGAAGACTAAAACAGCACTGATTTGTAAGAAAAAAATACAATGTCTTATCAATCATAGTCATGATAACAATAACATGGCAATTTTCACATGATTAGCCAAGATAATGGCGACCAATTTAGCTCAGGATTATAAGTCTAAATTTGATCAAAAACACCAAATGGATTATACCTAGCTGAAATCTGGTATAATGAATGAATGTAAATGGAAAAAATATATTATTCAAAACTATATACCGCACTTATACACTTATACACCAGCTCCATTTTGATCATAAGCACGGAATGAAAATCACAAGTTTTCAGCAGCTCTTCGTATGAAGCTTGGGATATTTCATGTAGAAAAGGTGAGTCATATGAAGGCCTCTAAAACTAAAATCCCTTCCCAGATGATTTCCAGATGGTTTTGCCTATCCCTGGGATAGGCAAAACCAAAGTGGACTCAGACAATCGCCTAGGGTTTAACACGTCTTTATCCATATCCGGTCTGCCGCATTCGATAACTGCTGATCATATAGACTAAGGATCGATCCTTTGCCTCAAACGTGCATCGAGGAAGTCTCTAACTGTACTGTCAATGTTGTACAGTTCTTTAACTCTATTAAACAATTTTAACCATTAATGGGGAACCGAGCCGAAAGTCTTCTTGAACAATCCAGGCAGCCGAGAAATTGCGTCGCTTGCAGTTTACCAATTTGCCCTCGACAACTGTCGTTTTTGTCAATACAAATTGATATAAATTACCGATACATCATGTAACAACAATACTACTAGAACTATAATCCCTATAATATACTGACATTGTAAAAAAATAATTTGTCGAGAAATAAGCGATAAAAGTTAAACTATGCGTTTTATGTCTCGCATTTAATAATTGTATTTCTTTTTTTCGCTCAGTATTTAGCACAGAATTCTTAAATTTTTTTTTTAAATCCCAGTAAGTGTAGCTTTCATATAGTGTATGCAATATGTAATGTATATCTCTAGTGGTTAAAAGTAACCGATCATTATGTGAATAAATCTTGTTCCTGTTGTATACGAATTTTATTAAATTACAAATTTTGATATAATTTATATGAAAAGATTTTGTTCCAATTCATATTAATTATACATTCTCCACAGAACAAAATAATTACCTAGGTACCAGACAATCAATTTATTTACGAATAAATAAGTGATAAAAGTTAGAAAAACACATTTAATGCTACGCTGCCGCGCATTGAATATTTTTTTTGTCAATATTTACTATGTTCCTCCCTCAAATAAAATTATATATCAATAACCCTAGTAAGTGTGGCTTTCACATATCTTTGGTTTTAAAAAAAATATTAACGTTTCTATGAGAAAAAAAAACATGTTTTTCGGATTTTATTAAATAGTAAAATTTCTGTCCAGGGAAAGTATTTTTTTAAATCTAGAAATGAATCTGTCATATTTGAATTATCCGAAAATTACATCACACTTGCCCTAGTACCTATAATTCTGAAAATATAAGCATCAAAGGGAGGCGCGGCAGAATCAAACTTTCTCCGCCTCCCCTCGCCACCTTCATGATGCCTCCCGATGCCTCCTAGTCTGAATGCACTCAAGACCACCTAAGGAACCACTGTGCCAAGTTTGAGAGCTTTATTCAAAATAAAACGCACCTATACAACATTCCTTAGATAAAGAACGGAGTAGGGGGTGAGGGAGCTGCAGTGTCGTGCACGTCATAAAGACAAAAAGACACTGCCTGCCCTACCTACTCACTCACCTTTTTTTATTTAAAATCTTATTTGATTCTGATAGGTATCCTATTATTTATTTAATCGTCCAAATATTCTAAAATAGTAAACCAGAATCAACTCCACCTAGCGAGTTTAGTGCCTACTGCTCGACGTGACTTAGCATTGCCTGTATTGCATTGGCATTGCGCTGCACTAGCGCCGCTTCGCGCCGCGGAAAAGACACATAATATTCCTGTCTAAAACCCGCCTTGTGTGCCTCGTGGTCATACGGTTGCAGGCTAGTATGCATTCCTATCAATACGTGGCACACAATGATACTTATAACGACGCAAACAACTGCGCAGGGTAGGCAGTGCCTCACTTCCGCTGCCGCGCCGCTGTTTGCAGCCCCCGGGGCTGTATCTCAAAACGCAAGCGGAGGAGAGGCGGGGAGTTTTAGCACGTTATTCTGGTCAGTATTCTGAGTACGTATGCAAAAAATCAAAAATAGTAAAAAGACAGTGTTCATCCGCATTTAGTATTTGCTATTGCATTTAATTTCAATTAAAGTAACAATTGTTTATATTTTAAATAAAATGAAATTTTCGTGGTTCTTGATCACGAGATGTCAAAAGTTAAGTAGAAAATTATTAATTTACAGTTTCCTTTTAAAATCCAAAAGTTTGGTTGATGTCACACTTCAACATCTTCATTTATTTCATTTTTTTACAATTATGAAATTTGCAACTGAAATTATCTTTAAAAGAAGCGAACTTTATTTGAGACTTATTTGGTGATTTTAAAACAATAACATGCCTTAAAACCTGTTGCATAACTCTAAAATTGAATTTTATTTCATGTTCACTATTTTATTGTGTGTTGTTTTGATTGCAATCGAACACTTTATAATGTGATGCATTTTTCGTGAAGATATTATTAATTCGCTTAATTATTCATTTGGTCATTGTTTTTAATCTGTCATTTATTCAAAATAATTTTAATAAACTATGCCTATTTATCAGTGTGATGAATAATATCAAATGGGGGTTTCTCGCATAAGTCAAGACTTGACAAATAGTAATGAAATGTAACTTAGATTTAATGAGCAAGGAGGTTTTTTTACCGCTCGGTGCATTTTTCCTCCTGTAGGTTTGGCTCAGAAGCGCCGGGGGTCGAAAAATTTATGTTTATCGTAACTATTTTATATGCCTTAATAAACTCACATATTCCTTTTAATTAGATACATATTTTGTTTTACAAATCTAAATTAAAATAAATAATCAAGGCATAACGATCAACAGATCCTTCGATCGTAAAGTTTTCTAATATTTGAAATAAATCAGAATTACTTAATTTTGCTTTTAAATCATTTCTCCTCCATAGATATAAAACCCAAACATAAAGATTAATATGAGAGAACTAATCTTATTTCATAATTTCAGCAGACATTTCAGGACAGCAAGCCAGCGTGATTATAAATTCATTGATTTGTAAGTTGTATGTACGGGCCCTTATTGTATGTATAGCATGTATTTACACACTATGTAGATTTGTATAACATAGAGTGCACTCTTTGAGAACAGTCTGGCTGCTTTTTGTTGGGTGTGGGGTGAACTTTGGAATAGCCTATATATTAATACTAAAGGAAACGGCGTGTCCGTTTAGACTTATTCAGTCTGTATTGCTGAAATTAAAAAAGTTATTACTTTTAAGTCTCTTCCAGACTAATATTGAGTCTTGATAACTTTGAGTATGAGTCGCAGTCTTGATATTTAAAATTACCAGAATCAACTTTACTACTCATTATTTCAGATGTAAATTTAACTTTGTTGGTTAGATATGATACACAGTTTTGATTATTCTCTTTTCCAATATTAATTTTGCCAATTAATATTCATAAAGCGCTCTCTTTTCTGTCTTGTTTTTGTGTCTGGTAACATACAGACTTTAAAATGTTTTAGTTAGATAGTTTAGGAAACGGCGTGTCCGTTTGCTTTGGTATTAATATATAGGCTATTCCAAAGTTCACCCCACACCCAACAAAAAGGAGCCAGACTGTTCTCAAAGAGTGCACTCTATATTATACAAATCTACATAGTGTGTAAATACATGCTATACATACAATAAGGGCCCGTACATACAACTTACAAATCAATGAATTTATAATCACGCTGGCTTGCTGTCCTATGTCAAATAGGACCTATGGTAACCAGGCAGGTTATGAATCATGAATAGGGAATTTTCCACGGTTTTCTCTAAACTCAACTAGATGGCGCTGATCAACATTGGAAATAAGAAAATCTCTTAAAAATCGTCAAAACTGACTGATATTACTGACTAATATCATAATAATGATGACTAGCTTTCGAAGATTACTTTTCATTGAATATTTTTTTTGTATTTTGATCTAAAAAATACTTTTCATAATTTTTGAAGCACAAAGCTTATCAGTATTGTTTTTGTATTTCTTAAAAGAATTCTAAAATGATACCGAGTTATAAATTGCATTTTAATCTTAAGAATGTATCAAAATCAATTTATTTTTGGTTCGGAAGAAGAAATTACATATAACAAAGAAACCAGAACCCACCCAGGTTATCCATACTTGACCAAGTTGGAAATTTATCGTTTATGTTAATTTAATTAATTAGAATCTATGTTCATGTGGCTTTTTATATATTTTTAACAATACTAAATCTATTTTGCTACTGTAAATTCTACGCTGTTTTTAAAAATACATTGCCAAAGCTTAGAAACGCCATCTATTGAGACTCTTATGAACGGTGTGACATACGTCATCTGAAAACTCCCTATTATGAATTATCTATATGAGACAGTCGAAAATGCCCTTATGATCAATTATCCTATCATATCCAATCATTCCTAGAACTGAGGAAGAACCTATTTCAATACAAAAGCGCGTGGTACTTTCGAGCTGTAGGCCGCAGAAGTCCCTCGTTACTATGTTCTGGTTAATACAGATACAGAGTGCTATAATAATCTTGCAAATTTTCTAACAAGCTTACGCTGATACATTACGAATCCATGTAATCAAGGCTGAGGTGTCATCAGCTAAAATCGCAAGCACAAGGACGCTGCCCTGGTTCGACTGATTACAAAGTCCTTCGTCCCTGTGTACTCGGTTTGGCTGAATAAAATTATAATGCTATTTGCAATTATACTTATCCTTCAGATTTCTTTTATATTAACTAAACATTTATGTAACCAAATCAAGACTGAGACGATACCATTTTTCAGAAATTTCTTATTCAAATACGATGTTAACAAAATTACTAGACGATCACATGATTATTCAAACACAATGATAATAAAAATTACTAGACGATCACATAATTGATCTGTCTCACAAAGTGCGACAGACATTCTTCAAAGAGGGCTCAGGTGTATGGATCAGCATTGCATAACAGAGCGGGGACCAGCACAACACTTCCAAAATAATTAACATACAAAAACAATATTTTCGGCGCACATTAAATATGCGTTATAAGTCACATCATACCAAGTTCTCCGGTAAGTTTTATCCAGTATTAATATTGTATTATAATATAACCAAACATATTATATTATACAGCCTTACTTTAACAGTGAGGCAAGTGGAGACCGCACGTCTGCGGCTGTTATCCTAGTGTTTAGTTTTGTACAATGTTTTGTAAGATTATGATAACAAAGTAATAAGTGTTCAAGGTAAATTACTTTATTACATCATGTTACAAGTAGTAGTTATCGGTATTATAATATTTATAGCAGTTTTAACTGTACTGGGGACCATAGAGTTCTTGCTTTCACGTTTATGGGATGAAGAGTGTTCCAGAAAAATGCGTTTATGGAGCGGTAAGTACAGTTTTTGTATCGTTATTGTTTTAGTTATTTTATGCAAAGTGAGGATAAATGTTTGTCAGGTTTCAAAAAGTATGTTTATTTGGCTGCATCTGTAACCTTAAGGAAATTTATAGATTTTTTTTCCGAAGTGTAGTCCCCTTTTAAGCGATCAGCCTTTTGTTAATTAAATTCGTTAGATAGGATAATATAAATATACTTTGCACACCAAAAAGAGTACAAATAACAACGAAAACACATAAAATATTTAAAACATTGATATGCAAAGGCGGCCTTATCGCTTTGAGCGATTTCTTCCAGACAACCTTTGGCGAATGGAGGAGACGAGAAGTGGATAGTTAGCGGGTGGGTGCAGTCAAAAAAAGGCAATATACGTATATAGTGAAAGCAAGTAAGCGAGCAATACCAGCGCTCGCGCTCATAATATAATGGTTTTCTTGTATTTTCTTGGCGTGACAACGCATAAACAAACGATGTCATGGCAGGGCTGTGGGAATCTTAAAATTGACCCTTCTAACATTATTCAACTATAATCACTTATTGTCAGTAATGTCAGTATATTTCAATGGATTATTTAAGGAACTAAATAAATAACCGGGACAAATCACACACGGTCATCGGGCCCCAAACTAGAATTCCCTGTATTATGGGAACAAGAGACTGATATACATACACATATACGTTTAAATACATACATATATAGATATAATACACCCAGACACAGAGCAAACAAATCTGCTTATCACAGAAATGTTTGCCTTGGGTGGGGATCGAACCCACGACTTTCGGATCAGTAGTCAGGAGCGCTAACCACTGAGCCACCAAGTCTGTGTTCTTCTTCTTCTTATCGTGTGGCACAATTTCCATTACCTAGGTAAAGATAGGCGACGGCAGTCGGTCTATTGTTTTACTTATTATTTCCGTATTATCCAATAGCAATCATGCTCGACCAATAGCAATCATGCTCGACTTGCTAATAGGTATTACATTGAAAGTCCAAGTATTTAAAAAAAACTTTAAAATTTTTAAACTAAGTAGGTGCTGTACGCATTTTTTTAAATTATATTTTTTTCATTACTCGTACAAACTTCCGACCAAATCAAATATATGTACATCGAGATTTAAAATAAACGAACTTTAAATAAGCGTCAAAGTACTTTTCATACAAAAATGGTTAATCCTACGATGATTTGTATGGAGAGTTAAATTTTTTGTAGTTTTCCATTTTGCGCCTCAACACCTGTACCAATCTTGACGACATCGGACGGTGACGTCCCACTCGCAAAATGTCCAGTGTGCTCGAAATGGCCCGTTCTCGAAACAGCCTATGACAATGTATATATATGTTTATCTTCTAGTGGTTCCCGTAGGATATCAAAAATACCTTGAGAGCAAAACCACGGGCAGACTTAGTAAATTAAGAAAATTTTAACCCTATTCAAAAAGTATTGTTTCTCTTTTCAGCGCCAATCAAAACTGCAACGATGAAAGTGACAGGGCTGAAGACTCTCAAAGAAGAAACTGTTAAGGAGACGAGATCAAATGACCTGAAACCTGGCAACATGGAAGTGATCGTGTGAATTCTATTTTGAGATAAGATGGACGTCATTTGACCGTGGATTTTAAGAAATAATTAAATACTGATGGCCTAGTTCGTATTATTATACATTTATATATATTTATATTTTGGTGTTGAGTGCCTTTCATTTTAATATTTCGGTACCCACTGGGCCTGGGGGTTATACTCAGGTCCCATTCGAAAACCAAGTAATATTTAATTCTAGCTTCCGTCCACAACTTCGTCTGCATGGACTTCAGAATTGGGTCCAGGGTTGGGTCTAGTAACAAAGTGAAAATTTCAGTTTTTAACCATTCCTCCGGGAACCCTCTGAGTTTTTCTGGAAAAAGTATCGTATGTGTTAGCCGAGTGCTTTATGTATCTACCTACCTTTCATGTTAATCCGTAAAAGTGGAACAAACAAATAAATAAACAAACAACAAACATCTACACTTTCGCATTTGTAATATTAGTGAGATTTGCCTGACAAGAAACTATCCTTTTCGCTTTTTTTTACAATTGTTATCTCGCTGTCTACTACTCTCTCGTAAGAGTTTTGGAAAAACCTTTAGATTTTAGTTTTTTTACAAGAAAATGTTATCATATCATCGAGGTCGCTTGTTTCATTATATGACGTAACTGACTTGACATAATTTACAGGACAAGTTTCGATTGTCTGTAGTAATTAAACCGGTTTAAACGAAAACGAATGATTCAATGAACTTATAAGTGAATCGGCAGCATAACTTGTTTTTTGGCAAGTGCTCTTCTAGCTCAGACATTTTTACTGATGATACTTTTGATTTTCAACAAGATGTAATTTACATAAATACATATTATTTATTACTTAGAACAAAACTTAGTCTGTGAAAACTTTGTCAAATGCGCTATGGTTTATTATTTATTACTTACAACAAAACTTACTGTGTGTGAACTTGGTCAGATGCGTAGTTACTGAAATAACCGACGAATTATATTTTTTAACCCTGAACTTTTATGGGTATTTGATGGAGAACAGTCAATAATAAAAACGCGCAAATTATTTCTTCTTTTTAATACATAATTTCCGAGATAATTTTATTTTCCTCCGTCAGCCTATGGAAATTGGGTGACAATTTATTTACAAAAAAGTGTTATGAACTTGACCTGATGCAAAGAAAGGCCCCATACACTTCCCAGCTTTTGTTAAGGGCCCCAGCATCTAATTATTGAAAAAATAGAAAGAAAAGGTTTTTATTTTTGCATAATTAACAACCCATAACGTCCCCTCTAAAGGGGCACGGGTCTCTTCCCATAAATCAAGAAAGGCCATACTCAACACACGGGGACCAAGTCCGGATTGGTGGAGGTTTTGGGGCTAGTGGCCAACCCCAGCGTCAGAAGTTTTCAAGCCGCCTGTAAGGCCTCCGACATGGCTTAACGACTGTCATCTAATGATAGCAGCCGGCACCAACGGCTTAGCGTGCCTATTTTTACATATTCTACATAAAACACACATTAATTAGATGTAAAAAAATATGTTGCCAGTCAAGAGACTTATAGAGGCAAAAGCAATCTTAAAGATGACAAATTATTTTATTGTTTTAAACTTTTCGACTTTGACTTCCTGCTTATTGCGTTTGGCCTTGCGTAAATTGGTATTCTAAAATTGTTTCGGAGATGATCGTAGTTCTCAACTGTGCGCAAAGTAAATCTTGGATGTAACATCGATCGTTGGTTTTGAGTCTTGAGTAATATGACGTCAGCGGCCGCGGAAGTGGGGGCAGATGGGGCCAAATGCCCCCCTAAAATGAAACGGGCCCTCCAAATTTATTGTTCTCGGTACCTGATGAAGGTTTCTCTCTACTATCCTTCACAGAACTTAGATTTTTCCTATTTTTTAAGGTTAAACCCCCCCCCCCCCCCCCGTGATGAAGTATTTTTGCAGTCCGTGTATGACGTCTGTTAATTGAGTAAGTTTCAAAAGAACATGTTTCGGTCTCTATAAAAAGCAAACGCTAAGTGAATGAAGTTGAAATCACTCACTATTATGTATACAGGGTATTAAAAATGTGTTTGAAATATTAAGGTATTATTCAGAATCAAATATAGAATACAGGAAAAATATTAAAAAATCCGATCAGCATTAATTTTTTCATTTTCCCATACTAAATCTGAATAGTGAATCAAGAATTTGTATGGGACACTGAAAAAAATATTGCAAATCGGAATTTTTCAATATTTTTCCTGTAATCTATAGGTACTTGATTCTGAGTAACTCCTTAAACTTTCATATGCACTTTTTTCATCAATTTTTCAATTATTCAAATATTTGAAACGATTTTATTTTATTTGAAAACGTTAACATTCTTTCCAAGGTTGGGTCTCAAAAGAGTGTCAGAAATTAAAAATAAACATAGATACCTATATCATTACAAGTCCATTTTCTTTTTGTATCTACAATTGGTAAGCCCTTGGCGTCATCTCACCTGGTGGTAAGTGATGATGATGCCGAAGATGGTAGCGGGCTTACCAAGATACCCAACGCAATGAAGAACTGGCTATCTTATCTCCATAACGAAACACATCTATGCTATTAACATTGATGTTTGGCGGCAAGACTTAGATAAGATAAACACCCTATGAAAAAAAACTCGAGAGCAATATCCTGACTTTACCAAGTTGTACATTCTTACATTATTACAAGTACTTCGTTAAAATTGTGCATCAAAATGGGATCGACTTTTCATCTTTATGTTACGCTTGCTGTATCGTAGTAATTCGAATAGCTATGGATGAAATCAACTCATGCGCATTCGCGCATCAGGGTGATAAAAAAATATCTTCTTTGGACTCTTCATAAAAATCCGTCAGCTGGATGATGGACTTTGTATGGAAGTCAAAAAATGTTTTTTTTTTTACCATGAGTTTCTTGGGATTTGTTCAGTTTGATGAGTTGAAGCCACTGTTAAAATATTGCCAGACATTGTTTTATCATCTTGTATATAATGTATATACGAAGCGCGTTGCACTCTTTTTTTTGATGTCTCAAAATCGGAAATAAACGGAAATCCCTCATACGAAGAAGTTGGCTAATGAGAATTTTTTTCGTGCAAACCCCTCCTTTTTTATGCTGCGTCTAACTAGTTTTGTGGTAAATAATTGTTATTATACTTGAGTCAATTTTAAAAATATTTGCTATGGTTATTAAGTCAACAATAGCACAAAACACATAGATACAGAAGGTCCACTCAATACGCTCACAAAAATCCTAAGCATATACATGCTTACAGACGTATATATACGGTCGTTGTAGGCAAGATTACGTACTGTGCGATCGTGAACTTGTCTCGAACGACCGTATATTTCTATAAGCATGTATATGCTTACGATTTTAGTGGTTTGTATTGAGTGGACCTTCTGTCTATTATCTAATCTGTGCTTCTGTGTCTATTTTGTGACAATAGTAAGTATTAGGACAATGCAGGTTATATGTATATATATATTATAATTTTTACGTAATTAGCTTTTGAACGTGGCTCTGCCCACGTGGATATCGTCAATGTGACAATACGGAATTATTATTTTTCACATCTAGTAAGCCCTTGACATCATCTAACCTGCTGGTAAATGATTCCGAAGTTGGAAGCGGGCTTACCAAGATTCCCCAGCGCAATGGGGAACTGGCTATCTTATCTCCATACCGGAACACAGCAATGCTATTAACATTGATGTTTTGCGCAAGACTTAGATAAGATGGTGGTAGCTAGCCCGCGCGGGCTCACAAAATGTCCTACCACCAATCGAATCGAACCCGCGACCTCCTGATGTTGAAGCAAGCGGACTAGCCACTAGACCACGGAGGCTAAAAATATTGTCCCTATATAAGGTGTTAAAATTAGCTGGTATTATTTAAACTGGGGCTGAACAACTTTTCCAGAGGAACCCATGGGCTATTCGCAAAAATATTTTTGTACTTTTCGACCAGCTAATTTGTTAACACCTTATAAAATGAAGATTCCCGATAGAGCGGAAATAGTAAATTGATCATCAAGGCGAGAAAGTGACCGATTACCAACGAGAGACACTCGAGTTGGGAATCGCACTTTCTTCCGAGTGATACATAGTGCTTTTTACTACACCTACGAGGAAAATAAAAAACACATGTTCTTTTTTTCAAAATAATGTTTGGAATAATGTTTAGTGGCCAGTATCGTTTTGCGAACTTGGAGATAAAAACTTTTTGGCATTTTACATTTAGTTTACCGACATAGTCTTACCCAAAATTCTAAAAGAAGCACGTTACTAATGGATTTTCATACACTTTTTCCTCCCGCTCAGCGCGTTTTCTTCCTGAATATTAGTACGATAGTAATGACGTACATTCTGTCTCAAATTCGAAAAATATTAAGGTTTCTAAGTAGATGTTTTATGCTCAAACAGTTAACCGATGTAGGTACTGTATTTCGGCATATCGCTGAAGGTCGACAAATAACATAGTAGAAGAACCACAACGGTAGAACACAGTTTAAGGCTTAAGGGGGCAAAATAAAATACATGTGATTATCACGTTAAATACCCTCCCCTTCAGCTCGTGATTCATCGGAATGTATTTCAGACCCCTCCCCCCTGTTCGTATCTCACGTGATTAAAGGACGACCCCCTAACAAGTTAGAAGTAATTTAAATTAAATTAAACTTTTAAATTGACTAGTACATAACATATTATGTATACAGGTTGTAACAAAATTTGTGTAGGACCCGTTAACTGGGGATTCTACTCATTCGTACTGAATAACTTATGTTTTAAGACTTTGCTCAAACCGAAAAAAAATATTTGGACTCTTCATACAAAAATGGCAAAACAGATGATTCATTTGTATGAAATGTCCAAACTTTTTTGTGTTTTGAGTCACGTAGAACAAAAGTTGTTCAGTACGATGAGTAAAATCCCTAGTTAACGGATCCTACACCAATTTTGTTACACCCCTGTATATATATACAATTATATTACTAACATAGAAGAGTATAATTCTTCTTAATTTGTACACTTCTATTTTAGTTAAGTAATAAATACGTTTGTACTTAACTGAAAATTGGTTTTAAAGAAAGTTTTTACTTTGTTATACCTGCGTGTCCTGTCCATATTGTTTTAAATGAAAGTTAGCCTTAATGACCACTCCATAAGGTGAGGCAAATGCCTTAACTTTTTCAATTTACATCATATACCGTGATTGAACTATCACCTGAGTTTCATTAGTAAATTGATAACATTTTCGCCTGTGTTAACAGTTTAAGCAATAGTTTCAAACTTCTTAAATTATGTACATTTCTGACAAGGCACTTTTCGAGATGGCATTTGGAATAAATTTTATTTAAGTACCTCATTAAATATCTAGCTTGACGTCAATTGTTATTTAATTAGTTGAAAAGTAAAATGTTATAAACGCCCAAAGAATTTCATCAAGTTACCTAAATCGTTCGTTCTTTTTTTATACTTGAATGGAATGACATAACATAATCGCGGTTTTGTAGGTCAAGTGAGCGAGTTGAATGAATTCTAATCTGTCTGTGTCTGTCTATTCCTAACCATAACCAAACCAGTAAATGTCGCGTCGCCATGCTAGACAGACGCGTTTGCTGTCAAACTTTTTGAAAACATTCCTATTTCGAACTATTTGAAACGTCAAAAAGTTTTAAAACTTATTTTATTCAAAGTCTGGTTCCTGGTAATGAATTTTATCATGTTTATTAGCATATTTTTAACGTTTATCGGTGCTATAGCTTTGATCTTGTTTCTGATTGATTCCCTATGGAGTCCGCTGGAATTTTTGTCATCGTACTTGATGCCGTATTTCCTTCCTACGGAAGTGCAGTCACTGGCGAAGAGGTTCGGATCATGGGCCGGTAAGTACCTTTAAATTATCCGAAATTGGACCTCTCTTAGATCGAATATTTGACATAATATAAACAACTTACCTACGTCAAAAGCCGGTGTTTATTTACTTAAAAATAATAATAGAATTTACAAGAGACGCAAAAGAGGGGTGTTAAATAAATTTAAGCCATGTAGGTGTCTATGTCTAGCTTCTCCCTAATCTCCCTTACAATTAGGTAGGTATATTGATGATTTTTTTACGAATCGGTATCTTTTACCTACACAGTCGGGGGTATTTTTCATTTAGTTACGTAGCGTGTATACGACCACGGCTATCTTTTGAACATCACTTTATAATATTTTCTTGTTTCATACTTTTCAGAGAGAGATTTCTCGGAGTTGGGTTTTTAAACTTATTTTTTATAAATTTCAAGATAAAACAACTCAAAATATTAACATGTATTTGGATTCATGGACACATATTGGATTTAAAAAGCATCAGTAGTTATCAGAGGTGCATTAGCCAACTAAAGGTTCAAATCCTGGCCAATGAACCAATGAGTTTCTCGAATCTTACATGCATTTTCATACCAATTGCTTTAACAGTGAATTAAAACATCGTGAGGAATCCTGCACATCTGATTACTAGATGTGTATGGTGGTCACGTTGCACATGTCCGCAGGTGTTAATCTAAATGCACTACACGTGACCAACTGACCACTGGTGATGCTAAGTGCAACACCAAGAAACTGTAAATGCCGTTAATAATATCATAATTATCAGTTTTATAACTTAGCTTAATCTTATCTTTTTTGATTTCCTAATCTAATATTTGTGTGCCTCTTATGGCAGCACATATGGACACTACATACAAATTATATATCTGTTATCTCACCTATGGTCCACAAATAAATTTTATTTCATTACAGTATGGTAGCACAGTGTTAAATCAATTGACCAAGAAACTGTAAATGCCGTTAATAATATCATAATTATCAGTTTTATAACTTAGCTTAATCTTATCTTTTTTGATTTCCTAATCTAATATTTGTATGCCTCTTATGGCAGAACATATGGACACTACATACAAATTATATATCTGTTATCTCACCTATGGTCCACAAATAAATTTTATTTCATTACAGTATGCTAGCACAGTGTTAAATCAATTGACTATAAAAATATAACTATGATAACAACAAAATAATAAACTAAATAAAAACAATAATATTTTCTATATCCTGCCAGGCCAGTGAAAGAGGTGAAAACTCAGCATATTTTTTGCAAGAAAGGGTTTTCTT
Source organism: Coleophora deauratella (assembly GCA_958295455.1). Taxonomy (NCBI): domain Eukaryota; kingdom Metazoa; phylum Arthropoda; class Insecta; order Lepidoptera; family Coleophoridae; genus Coleophora; species Coleophora deauratella. Next base: position 1,847,478 of record OY282388.1, read on the forward strand.
GTAACGCCAATTTTGTGCCTAGACTAGTGATAGAAATTATAGTGTACGCGCTCCAAATATCAACCAAAATACGAACATCAACAAACTAAAACAAAATATTCATAGATAGAAAAATACGAATTAATTTAAAAGTCTAGTAGACATGCAAGCGGAGGATAAATTCGCGATTTAAATATGATTTTTTTTATGCAGAACCTTGTTTTTTCTTTAATGCAGTGTTTTTCAACCTGTGGGTCGCGACCCCTGGGGTTGGGTAAAAGAAAAAGTTTGTGTTTATAGGTCTTACATTCCAATGAAAAATAACGATTTCAGTAAGAAGGCTGGACCTGTTTATTTTTTAACAATTTGTCAAAACGTGGTTCTATTTTGGAGACGTTAAAACGAAATCATTTTCTATTTGAAGAAAATTATAAACGTAGGTGGTCTTTCAAATCACTAACATTTTGTATGTTTATGACCCTTAGTGGGGTCGCAAGAATTTTTTAACTTGTAAAGGGGTCGGGTATTTAAAAAGATTGAAAAACACTGCTTTAATAGAAGCCCTTAAATTTAAATTGAATTGAATAAAAATAATTTATAATATTTTCAGGTACTAGCCCCATACAGTAACAATACACACAAAAGTCAAATGAATAAATTAAATTAAAATATCAAATTTAAAGAATACATTAAATAAAAAACAAATATAAAAATAAATTAAATTAAATATAAAATTTATATAATACATTTAAATGGAATATAACATATCGAATCATATGCATTCATATCATATCGAATCATATGCATTCATATCATATCGAATCATATGCATTCAAGGCCCCCACAAACTCTGTGCCCCAACGACCAAGTCACGGTCAATATTGGCACATGGGCCATTTGTGGTTTGCGTTGCAGTAGCGAAAGGGTACTTGTACGTACTTGTCTACTTAGATGATAAAATAGGGTTAGGGTTAAAATGTATTTAAAAATATATTTTTTATCACTTAAGGTTCCGTACCTCGAAAAAAAATAGTAACCCTTATAGGATACACAATTAACCACTTCTTTCTCTGTCAAGACCCTTTAGCTCAGGAACGCATGGAAGTATAAAGTTGAAATTAATATAAAATAAAAGTTCACGATCCCTTGGCGATGTAAAAAATACCGACCAAGTGCGAGTCAGACTCGCGCACCGAGGATTCCGTAGAATTCATAATCACACATGTCTTAAACTTTATATCATTTTTTTGTGATGTAACTAAAAATTAATGGTTTTCGAACTTTTTCCTTTACTTTTGCTATAAGCATTGCCCGTTGCCAAATTTCATGATTCTAGGTTAACAGGAAGTACCCTATAGATTTTGATTCCCATGTGAGTGTCCAAACATGTGGCATAAACGGCCGTATCTCTTGAATCTCTTGATTGCGTTGGCATAAAAGTTTGATTTTTTCACAGCTTCAAGGGATTGCAGGCCTGAGTATTTGATATAGAGTTTTTCCTTTTAGAGGTAAGGAACCTTAGAAATCGACCTTTTATATCAATGCAATTAAAAGAAACTTGTAATAATGATAATTAATACCGCATATCTTGACACTCGTCGCAAAAAATAAATCAAACTTGACACATAACCCTTGATCTATTATCATGAAAGGCGAGAAGCAATGTCTCACAGCAGTAGTAAAGGAAAATAACTAAAAATAACCGAAAATAAGCAATTTTTAGTTATATATAGGTATAAAGTTTGTCTGTCAATCAAACATTCTTGGAAAAAGCGGACAAGAATCTTCGAGACTCGATTCCCGCAATGAACGAACTACTTATCTTCCTTTTTACGGATTTATTTTAATTTCCTGTTGTTTCTACGTTACGTAACAAAATAAAAAGTGAGGCTGAACAATTTTTTTTCTACAATTTTATATAAATCGCATACAAAATTGAACTGATTAGCCAGCGTTATATGGGAGTATTTTAGTTTTAGTTTATTATCTTAGAAATTTTCTGGCAGATAAGCAGACAACAATATGTACATTGTTAAACTGATAACTGTTATTTTTTTCCAATTGGTTAACCCTTGGCATCATTTCACCTGATGATAAGTGATAATGATGCCCAGGATGGAAGCTAGCAAACCAAGATCCTAACTTATCCCTAACGCAATAGGTGACTGGCTATCATAAATGCAAGCCGTAACATTCTATTTTAGTATCATTGATATTTGGGTGTTTTTTTTTATATTCTAGTATTATTTTGTACAGTAGCAAAAGGCTGATGACGGTTACCTATTCCAAAAACAACAATGCTCTGGTCTTTTCAATTAAAGAAGCATTAGTTGTACAAAATAACCTTCTGCTAAACTATTTTTGTTCTGAAAAGTTCATTGAAAAAAATTCGTTATCAACTTTGTTATATGACGCACTCTTAATAAAACAATTACCGAATTCAAAATTTGGTAAAATGAGTTTTGATAAAAAACAGACCTAAAAGAGAGAATCTCGCGTATGCGGGGGACGAATAAAGACGCAAATATTTTGTTACCTTATTGCTTAAGAAATAGAAGAGTTTTTTTTTTACCAAGACTGTGTGGCTTGCTCTTTTTTATCAAAACTCATTTTGCCAAATTTTGAATTCGGTCGTTTTTTTATTAAGAGTGCGATAATGTCTCGCGAAGAAACAAATGCTTGTGAGATAATCAATTTTATTCACTTAATGAATGTAGGTAGGTAGGTACTAATTATGGTCGCCAAATATTACAAAAGCCGCTAACCTGTGTACCTATAGTTTTAGATCGGTGAAAATAAAAAGATATATACCTAAATTATTTTATTTTTCAAAAAAAACATCGTCATATTTTCAGACTCCGCATTTTTTAAATATTTTATAGCACTCGCATATAATGTAGTATCTTAGCTTTAGTATATCTGGTGGGATATTAGACAAGCTATCTACCATAGCAATTTGATTCACCCATTCTGGGACACTCTGTATAATTGTCATTAGTATTTTGTTCTATAGTGACACCTTATAAATATAGAAAACGGATATTTCCCAGAAACCAGATGAATTTATATGTATTTTATTAAATAGATACCTATTTTGTTTTATACTCCATTTGTTTAGGTATTTAAATAAAAGTAAACAATCTTAATTTATATTTTTAATGATATCTTCATGTTAAAATTCACAAACAAGTGGAATGTATTGAGTGTTTAAAAGAAATGAAAAATAAACCTTGTACTTATGTTTGCAAGATATATCAGAATTTTAACATGCACTATTGAGAACAGAAGACGAAATATTAGACAAATGTTACAACACGACGACTTCATAACGAACATCATGGAAGGAAAGATAGAAGGAAAGAGAGGTAGAGGGAGGCCAAGAATAAGTTACATCGATCAAGTGAAGGCCAAAGTCAATGTCGTGTCGTACCAGGAAGTCAAGGAGTTGGCAAGGAGTAGAAAAGAATGGCGGTTACTCCACCGACAAGAGCCTAGCTCTTAAGATAAGGAAGAAGAAGACGTTTCAATAAAAAGGCATATTATTTTATTTTATTTCAATTTTCATTTATTTAAGACCAACTTATGATCACAATACATATATTGTTAGTATAAACTTAAAAAATATGTTAGTTATCATATCTATTACAAAAAGTCAATTTCTTAATTTAACAAAAACAGGTCCGATTACCGCCACGTGAACACTGCAGCAGTGATTCACGTAAAAGCAATCAAACCTGTCCGTTATGTTTGTTTACGTTTTGATAAGTACCTAAAGAAATGGAGTATAGTAAACTTTTCATACTCACCTATCTAATGTTACAAATGCTGGTTTTATGGTTGTGTTGATGCGTCAACCTGCGAGTTAACTAACGTCAGACACGGTATTAACCTGGATGGATTTGTATCGAAGCGGCGCGGCGTTTTCCCGACCGCTTCCGTGCATCGCAAGGCACGTTAAGCTATTGGTGCCGGCTATCACTAGATTGCAGTCGTTTAGCCTTGGAGGTGGATGAATAATCACTGTGGTTGGCCACTTTAGCCTCCACACAACCTCCACCAGTCTGAACTTGGCCTCCGTATGTGGAGTATGGCCAACCTTCCCGAAATATTTTTTTAATTTTTAATTTTTGTTCAAAAACTTTACCAAAAATACAGTAAATTGTAAACACGGGTACGGGCACGGGTCTCTTCCCATTACTCGGGAAGGTTAGGCCATACTCCACACACGGGGGCCAAGTCCGGATTGGTGGAGGTTGTGGGGCTAGTGGCCAACCCCTGTGTCAGAAGTTTTCAAGCCTCCTATAAGGCCTCCGACATGGCTTAACGACTGCCATTTAGCGATTTCAGCCGGCACCTACGGCTTAACGTGCCTTGCGAAGCACGGAAAAGGTCGAGATAAATACCCCTAACAGCCAAACCCATCCAGGTAATGATCGTGTCTGTAGTCAGTTGACCTGCGTGATCGATGAGTTTACGCAAACAGCACTGAGCCACGACCGCTTAATTAAACAGTACATTACGACAGTAAATTATAAGAACATAAATAGGTGCACAACCCACAGCGCAATACCACTATTTTTTGAAAGTCGAAGGTATGAACAGGAACCCGTGCCCCTGCAGTGGGGATGTGTCTCTTTCCAAACATCGGGAACCCATATAGTTGTTACGACACTGGAACGTAACGATGCCCTGGATACTGTCTTTTAAATCGTCGTATTTTTTTTCAATTATTACAAAGTTCCCACCACTCGGAATTACTAATTTGTACAATATATTTTTTCTATTATATGTCGCGCCATAAAGTGTTCCATTCAATTTTATTACAACTTGTAAACATTTCCAAACATACCAATCGTTTCCAAGCATACAAGTAAGTAAGACAGAGACCTATTGTGTGATCATTGCGCAAGAGATCTTTCCATCTTTCATCACTGCGCAGTGCCAATGCCTTGTGACCATTGATATAGGTACGAGAGAAGTGCTAGATTAGCCATGAAGGAAAAGATTAGCCACCGAGGCTAAGCGGTATTGACTTCGACCTCCTAACCAGAGGTCGTGGGTTCAAATCCTGGCCAGTGCACCAATGAGTTTTTCGAAACTTACGTGCATTTGAAGGAAAAACATCGTGAGGAAACCTGCACATCTGATTTCTAGATGTGTATGATGGTCGCGTTGCACACGTCCGTAGGTGTAAATCTAAATGCCCTACACCTGTCCGCGGGTGATGCTAAGTGCAACACTAGGCAACCGCCGTCTATACCTTGTGGATAGAACGGTTAAATGTGCCACACGATATAAAGAATAAGACATGAAGGCTAAAGCGAGGGATATCCTCCAATAGTCAATTTGTCCGCAATGTCGATATATATTTTTTTCTCAACTTAAGTCTCCAACGCAAGAAGTCGCCCCTATAATAAGTAGTGATTCAATATTATTCCGTGATGGACTCAGAATTTCTCTTTTTCTTCCTATCCTGTGTATCTCAGTACCCCCAAGTTATAGACGGCATCGAATGTAATAATTGCAATCAAATTTATAATGTCACCTTTCTGTTAAATATTCTTCATATCCGTTAAAGCGAGTTTCTTTTGGGCTCGACGTTTCTTCTCGCTTCGTAAACACTTCCCGAAACGTTGAGTGTACAAGTCCCGCGTGGTAGGGAATGTACTAGGTAGAAAAAAATAAATTTGACGATTTAAAAGCATGTGTAAAGCATCTACTTAAATAAAAAACATTTTGAGTTTTGAGTCACTTCTTCATCTTCTTCATCGGTCCCTCAATGCTAAGGATCGCGACCACAAACAAGGTCTCTCCATTCGCTGCGGTTGTAGATGCTGTGGACTGCCCTCTCCCTCATATCCGTTACAGTGAGTAGTATACCTATCACAACAATGCATCGTAAAAAGCGTACCAAACGATGTCGGTGGCTCCACCGAACCGGGCCCACCTAAGTTGAGGAATCAAATGCATGCCAATGTATTCGTTAACAAATCGTCGTCACTTCCCAAACCCTGGGATATTAGGACATTCTCCGCACACGGGGGCCAAGTCCGGATTGGTGGAGGTTGTTGTATTAGTTGCCAACACTAGTGTCAGATGTTTTCAGGCTAATGTCTCTGGCATGGCTTAGTGACTACCATCTAGTGATGGCAATCGTCATCAAGCAATGGCATAATGTACCTTACGAGGCACGGAAATAGTTGATATAATAATACACCCATCATTCAGATCATACCCGTACCTTTAATTCGTTAACCTGTAAGATCGATCACGTTATCTGCATTCTGCTCTAAGCTTAAACCACTTTCAATGGGATTCCCTACACAATCTCCATTCTGAAACACTATACAGGGTGTAACAAAATTGGTGTAGGACCCGTTAACTGGGGATTCTACTCATCGTACTGAACAACTTTTGTTCTACGACTTTGCTTTTGAGCAAAAAAAAATTTTTGGACTCAACAAAAATGACAAAACAGATGATAAATTTGTATGAAATGTCCAAAATTTTTGTTATTTGAGTAAAGTTGTAGAACAAAAGTTGTTCAGTGTAATAAGTAGAAACCCCAGTTAACGGGTCCTACATCAATTTTGTTACACCCTGTATATTTGTAGACATAAACCAGTCAATAATTTCGGCAAATACATAGGTACTTGTTTCTCCAATGCCCGTTCATCGAAAATTTATAAACCGAATTATGTCGTTATACCGAAAAAAAATATTTATTTATTAGTTTATTGCGAACACACATACCTATATTATTATGATAAACATACATGATTACAGATTTTAATAACAAATAATGTTGATTTAATTTTAAATAATTCGTAAACAAAAATGTCTACACTGCAGATGTATGGTTCATTCCAATCAAAAAAAAGCAAAAGGTAAACAAACATAGTATGCAGATGACATTGACATGTGTCAGTTCCATAGTAAGTTTGTTTACGTTTTGCTTTTTTTTTATTGGAATGAAGTATAGGTGCCTACATCTACAGTGTAGACATTTTAAGAATAGGTACGACACAGCGAAAACGTATGCAATGTGTGAAGATGAGGTTTATGCGGATTCACATCAATTGCCAACTTATGCAACAATCTTGGAACGAATGTATGCGTATGCGCAAAAGGGGATTTGCATAATGCAAATGCTATGTCGTTTTGTTTTCTTACAATTTTCCAGTTGTACCTATTACCACTATAAGTATGTATGTAGGTATGTAAAAATATATGTAGATACAGGATGTAACAGAAAAGGTTTAACTTATGAAACTTAAGAACTTTCTCCAAGGAACCTTTGCAAAACATTATACAGAATGTTAAAAAGGGTGTTTAAAATTGTAAGGGGTTACTCAGAATCAAGTTTAGAATACAAGAAAAATATTGGGAAATTCCGATGTATAACTTTTTTCAGTTGACTTTTTATGTATAGTTATTATTATAATAATAATAATTAATAAATTCTAACTAAATCAGTTGAATCTATTTTATTAACAATGGCTTCTGTTTATGAATCTGAACAAATTTCACCCCACAAACCAATAGTCAATTCGCGAAATTATTTTTGACTTTTCTGACAAGTTCTGACGGACCAATACGACATTCAAACCTTCAAGAAAAGAGCGTACTCCCACATCAAAGGCCGGCAACGCACTTGTGACTCCTCCGGTGTTGCGGGTGTCCATGGGCGGCGGTAATCGCTTACCATCAGGTGATCCGTCTGCTCGTTTGCCACCTCTGCCATAAAAGACTTTTCTGACAAGTTGATCAGACGATATGCCAACTTAGTAGGAGAAGTTCAATAGGCGTTATTTGTGGAAAAAGCTTTTCAGTGAAAATTGTTTTCTTCTTCTTTTCAGTTAAGATTTTGTTAGGACTTATATTATGATATTCCTTTGTAGGTCCTGTTAATGTGTTTTGTTTTGTACTTTGTAGACTTCCCGTAATTGTTTTTTTTAATGCGGAAAGGCATAAGGTATCCATTTTATCCGTAATACCTGCTCTTTCATCTTTTGGGAAGCAAAAACTAGGTATTTTCGCTAGATGTAACTCGATTGGCAATAGGGTTAATTGGTAATAGGTAATAAGCTTTTCGGATCCGAAACTCTAATAAAATAATATTTGAGACAAATTATGAAACGATCGGAGCTAGGTACATAACATAGTATGATTTGCGATTTGAAATCTCGCAACTTTGTTTGCAGAGAACAGCTGAATTATACGGTTCTACGCTGTCCGCTGTATTTATGGCCGTCATTACAGAAATAAGATGCCTGTTGGAATCGTGCATAGCTTGCTGTAATTTTATGTTGGTTCCGTATCCAAAAGGTACAAGGGAACCCTCGCTTATCTTAATCGGCACCACGCCGTCTCCGTCTGACTAGGTCAGTTTTTTCCGTACAAGGTTATAACCAGTTGAAATTTTCAAGACTTTATTCAGAGTATAACGAAATTGGTACAGAAGCCTTTAGCTATGGCTTCTCCTTGTTATAAAGCTTAGTTGATATCACTTTTTTCATAGAATTACCAAACCTGCCTCAACGTATCTAAACTTGCTTATCCAGTCAAAGGTCCATCGCAAAGATGCAACACCGCATAAAGCGTACTAACTATACTCAGACGAGTGACTTACGCAAGAGGGGCTTGACCCCGGTTCGTTGTATGAACCTTTCGCAACAGTATAGTGACACAGCGCAACGTTCACAAAACATTATTTTGTGCAATTTCACCGAATTAAGTGTACGTGTAGAGACAATCAAAAAACAATACGTTAGACTTGAGCCAAGCAATATGAATGGTATTCGATTTTCAATGCAATCAAAAGGAATCAGGAACTGGATTTATGAATCAGACATGTTTCTCCATATTTTATGAAGGTTTCTGTCATGGCCAGATCACGTTGGGGAGCTTCTAAAAAGCTGTAGGTTAGGTTAGCTGTTGAATGCTTCGGCGATCCCGCAGCTTCGGCACATGGCGACGAGAAGGAACACCGTGCGGCTTTAGCCGATAAGAGTCTGGCATAACCCAGTTGCTGTCCCCGCAGTGTCTGGGTATCCATGAAGGATTTCCTCACGTAAAAAAAAGGTTACCGGTATTAACGTATAAAGGAGCACCGTGTGGCGAGGCTCCATTGACTCTTTTTTGTCGGAGCTCCTCGATGATATGGCCAGTGATTTCATTATATAATGGTTAAAAAAATAAAAAGATTTGAAAATACATAGAATATTTCAAGGCCCTTCAAATATTAGTTCGGTGCAGGTATGTTATATGTTTTTTGTATGTAATAAAACCCTTGTCATTTACTTTTAACTATATATTTTAAGATCATTTTAATTAAAGGACCAGGACTTTTTGAACCAACTTTACGTTTAAATACCTCCATGATTTAAGCCTGAGCTAAACCTAGTTTGTCTTATTTCCACATCCTCCTTAAGTAGAGCCTTCTTTCCATTTTGAGACCTTATTTTATGGGAGGTCTTTAAAGACAACTGCTTCAACCATTATTTTTGATTCAGCCACATACCAGACTTCCAACTTTCCCCATAGGAACCTGTGGATTGTGGTACTCATGCTTAATTTAAATGGACTTTAAGAACCGTGTATTAAACACGAAAATACCAAACATTATTAAACATCATGCGTATGTTAGAGATTTCTAAATTACCAAGGCTTTTTAAACAGCAAGCTCGTAACGGAAAAGCAAATACTAAGATCAGTTGGTTTCACGCAAATATTTTGAAATCATCATTATACGTAGATGTTTTTTTTTATGATTTTGGCAATAACTACGATATACCTACCTGTATGGTATAAGCGTATATACGGGTTGTAATAAAAAAAGGTGCTACAATTGTTGCCTTTTCAAAATTATGACAGTTTGACTGACATCTGACAACTGCCGTAGTGTTGTCGTTGCCTCATCAATAAACTTTGTAACAAAATATGTGGCAATCAATTTGGCTCTATCGGTGGCTGAGTGGTAAGCGCTCCCGACTATTGATCTGAGGGTCGTGGCTTCGAAGAGCAAACTTTTCTGTGTTGAGCCTAATGTATTTAATATGTATAATAGTACAATATGTAATTGAATGTATATGTATAGAGAATCCTAGTTTGGGGTTGAAAGATGTGACCTGGATATTTATTTATATTTTATCGTCAAAAATGAATTAGTTGTTTTAGCTGGGGTGGTAGGACCTTGTGCGAGGTCCGTCCGGATCGCTACCACCATCTTACTCGCTAATCCTGCCGCTAAGCAGCAGTGCTTGCACTGTTGTGTTCCGGTGTGGAGAGTAAGACAGCCGAGGAAATTACAGGCACAAGAGGCATTTCATCTTAGCCCTCTAGGTTGGCAACGCATCTGCAATCCCCTCGGGGGTTGCAGTTGTCTATGGGCAGTGGTGATCACTTACCATCAGGTGACCCACTTGCTCGTTTGCCTTCCTTATCACATAAAAAAAAAAAAAAAAGCTATGCAAGATAATTGACACCTTACACCTTCTAGAAAAAAACGTCTGTATTTTCCCTCAAAAGTCGTAAAAACACTATCAACAATAGCTGTAGCCATAAAAACAATATTTAATTAGAGTCAAAAAAAATTGTCGTGCCATAAGACCATAACGTAATTTAGTTACGCACTTACAATAATGATGTAATATTGACATTATTTCTGATGACGTAACTGTCCTGTGCTCAGACTAAAGACACTTTGTCCTGTAACTATCTACCTATAACTTTGTACCTTATGCAGGGTGTAAGGGACAGGTTTCTGAAAACTTTAAGGGCTTGCTCAGTAGACAAAACTGAACAACTTTCCATAAGAATTTTTTTCAGGAAACGAAAAGAAAATCGGCTTCTCCATATAAAATTATAAACTTGATTGGACAGTTCGGAAACCTGTCCCTTACACCCTGTATAGTCTGTCACATCGTTCGGTACCATTATTTGAATGGGCAAAAGTTTCCCAACACCATTATATGTATACGTGACCATGGCTAATGATTAGTCTATGATTTCGCACCGCAAGGAGATTGCAAGCAATTTTGAGGAATCCAGCAGTTGACTGCTAGTCATTTGAGTAACTTTTTATGAAATGTCAAAAACGGCATTTTGTTCTAAAAATGTTTGAAATGTTGTACGATGACGTCATTGTTCAATATAGTAGCTTGCATACTAAAAAGGAAATTCTTATAAATTAAAAATTGAAAATGTAATGAAAATTAAAATGATTAAACTTTTCAACAATAACAATTAAAAATCTATTTAGTTAATAATATTTTGTAATTTATTTTTCATGCACGCATGTACGCATATTCGCAAAGTTGCATCATGCACGACTGATGTCTGGGTAATTTAGTTTAGAAGATAAAAAAATACGTCTGTTTTACGGATAGCACAAAGAAAGATGCAGTGGTATCGATTCGGTGTTTACGATTAAACTTATTTGACAGGACTAAACTTAATTTGAGCATCCTATCCTTGTCTTTTCGATACAGAGAGAAAAGCGGCCAAGTGCGAGTCGGACTCGCCCATAAAAGGTTCCGTGGCAGCAAGTAACATAATATAAAAGTTCTTGTAGTTCGTTGTAGGTAAATTGCGGTTTACGATTTATGACGTATTAAAAAAAAATACTTACTAGATCTCGTTCAAACCAATTTTCGGTGGAAGTACATCATATATTTTTTCTAGTTTTAACATTCTCTTATTTTAGAAGTTACAGGGGGGACACACATTTTAACACTTTGGAATTGTCTCTCGTGCAAACTATTCAGTTTGAAAAAAAATGATATTAGAAACCTCAATATCATTTTTAAAGACCTATCCATAGATACCCCACACGTATAGGTTAGATGAAAAAATTTTTTTTGAGTTTCAGTTCTAAGTATGGGGAACCCCCAAAATTTATTGTTTTTTTTCTATTTTTGTATGAAAGTCTTAATGCGGTTCACAGAATACATCTACTTACCAAGTTTCAACAGTATAGTTCTAATAGTTTCGGAAAAAAGTGGCTGTGACATACGGACGGACAGACAGACAGACAGACAGACATGATGAATCCATAAGGGTTCCGTTTTTGCCATTTGGCTACGGAACCCTAAAAAGACAAAACACTTAAATTAAGTTTAGTTCTGTCAAATAAGTTTAATCGTGAAAACCGAATCGACACCATTGACCACCAATACCATATTTATAAGTTAATCCAATTCATTGTATACCTACGTAGTTTATTGCGATAAACAAAATATCCATAGAGGTATTGTATACGTATACATATACCACAGTCCATTAATAGAAGGTAATTCTCATCTCTGACCTACAAAGAAGAATCTATTAATAACTAAGTTCCTATGTACTCCAATTTTACATACCCGGCGTGGAAAAGTTGTCATTTGGCAGAAATGAGAATCGAACCCACTCACGATACTCGACTGGTAATGACACTTTAAAAATATTTTCAGACAAAGTCGTGATTAGACTATACTGAGGAGAGACTTTTATTTGCTGACAAGCGGCAATTGGCAGACGCTATTGAAACTGATAAATTTTCTCAAAGACACTATAGAAATCAGTAACAGAAACTTAACAGTTTGGACTTCCCATACTAAAAACTTGTTCAAAATTACAATATTTTTGTGATCTAAAGTTTAATGCTAGATCGTTTTTTTAAATACTATTTTATATTATGCAATACAATAGTGAAATAATATAGAAAACGAAAATTTCAGCCAATATCAGTAGGTCAGATGCCAGATGGTCGGATGACATAGTTAGCGTTGCTGGACGTTGTTGGGCGAGACTAGCGAGGGACCGAGACAAATGGCGTGCAAAAGAAGAGGCCTATACCCAGCAGTGGTCTAATGTGGGCTGATTAGATAGATAGATAGATAGATAGATAGATCAGTAGTTATTTTATATTTTATAATTACATTTTCTTCTTCTTATCGTGTGGCACAATAAGTCATCTATCCCTAAGATAAAGAATGGTTACCTGGTGTATCACCCGCGGTAAAAAATATTACATTACAATAAATAATGTGAAAACCCTTTCTTTGTTCCAGTGGTAACGGGAGCCACGGACGGAATCGGAAAACAGTACGCGTTGGAGCTAGCAAAGCGGGGTCTCAGCATCGTCATTATAAGCCGGAACCCTGAGAAGCTGAGGGCCACCGCTGAAGAGATAGGTGAGTGTCTAACATCGAACCATCATCTTGAACTGTTTTCAAAGTCCCATTCAAAAGAGGAGTTTCATAAAGAACCTGTGTTTATGTCTATAGCATCATAGTTCTAAGATGGCTGAACCGATCTGAATGCTGTTTTTTCAGTTACGTATACAAGCAGGTTTCAAAGCAGTGGTTGACGCGAAGAGGGCCACTGCTTCCGTTGATGAGATTAATAAGGAACAACATCATATCTAGGGTTCAGGTGTAAATGATACGACCTGTAGTCACGATAAAATACAGTATGATGTATCTACATAAGGCGAGAAATCAAGTTCCTACCTCTATTTAACTAGAGAATTGTAGGAAAGGGTCGCCACGCTCGCCACATAGGGCAAGACGAAATAATAATAAGAATCTCTCTCTCTAATGCACATTTGCTGCCTTTAACTTTTAATAGTTCAAAGTCGAAACAAGGTACGCTAATGTGTCCTTTTGTGTACCTACAAAATATGTACACAGTATAATTCCGCACCAGGATTTAATTTAAAATCAATAATTTCAAAAGCGTGAATCTTATGTAAACGTGAGGCTATTTACTTTGTCCGAGTTTGATCGTGATTGCTAAGTAACGACAATACAGTACATCATGTTTGTTAGGTACCTAATAAAGTTAAACATCCCTCTACAGGATCTAGCAAAAATGTATGATAAGGCTCTACTCATGAGACATAACAACATTTATTCTATTTGCACGACCTACGTCAACGCTGAAATCATCAAAAAGTTCAAGTTGTTCAACAAATGTTTTTTTTTTTAATTTGAAATAAAACAAATTATTTTTTTGTGAATTGGCCATAGGTTCAGTTGTTGTTGTTGTCATTGTGGTTTAGGAGTGCGAGTCCACCCTAAAGTCTTCCTTGAGGTCTGCCTGACTACCAGTCGTCTGGTACAATTGTAGACCGTTGGCAATTTTTGCCGTACCTCACCTTAGTTTCACCTGACTGATCGTACAATGGGCACGGGTAACGCTAGCATTTTTGCCATCCAATATACCTATAAACTTAACAAGTGTAGGTAGAAGGTACATGCGAAGGTAAACATTTTATTACCTACTAATAATTTATGTTGTACTTTATAATATAGTCGATAATCGGCACAATCACTTAAGAATAGCTCCGCCGTAAACTGTGCAACTTTGTTTACTATTGCTTTAAGTTCCTTTCACAAATGACACTGAACCCATGGGAAACGAGCATTTTATGATTTAATAATGTGGATATTTGATCACGAAATATAAATTACATTTTATATTAATTCGGACTTTATTACACAAGATCAAATGCAATGGGTGCGTTACCACTGCTTGCTCTATATCTAAAAGGGGCGGGCAGTCTACCTACCAGGGGTCCCTCCCGGGCAACCGCCTCACTTACTACCAATGATAACGGTGAACTCACCCCAAAATCTGTAGTGATAATAACCCTTTACTGACCCGCCTGTCTAACTACCACCCTCTCATCGAAGTTCGACGCCAAACAGCTAAGCTGTGTTTCGTCTGATGTGCGGCGTGAGAGATAGTTAGTTGTGAGAGATGCCTGATCCGAACCGGCGATCGGGTATCCGAATATTCGAGGACCGACGATACACTAGCTTCATCTGAATCATTCTGAATTGTGGAAGCATAGTATATTTGGCTAGGCGAATAGTGAGACCTAGTGAAACTTCTGTCCACTGATGCAAGTTCAATGGGGACCCGAACCCAGAGATCACCTAATCTCTGCTCTGAGAGGCTATTCCGTCAGCTCAATGGAAAATCAGTGAGCATAGAAGGAAGAGAAGAACTCGTGCCGGAAATGAGGCTGAAGTGGACCCAGCAAGCTTTTTACCCATAGAAGTTTGGAGTAGGCAACTCTCTCCCTTTATATCACTCCAATTAAAGATTTTGGAAGGATAGGGAAATTATTGATAACGCCCCTTATTTTGCAAATGCACATCATAGACATCTTTCCATCAGGGAGCCTGTCATCCTTTCGGCTTTTACAGTAGGTACCTAATAAAAAATAACTGCCATCAATGGTAATCTTGGTATGCATTTTTCGATGTATTTGTGGACTATTTAGACGTCTGCGTAGTTTGTGTAAATTTGCAGTTAAGATATTATCAGTAAAGATAGATATCAAGAAAGATATAGCGCATGCACTATTAGGATGCATCCTTAATCGTTAAATCGTGACCTAGTTGTTACATGCAGATGCAGTTAACCGCCGCTATTTGAAAGGTAGGTTATATGGCAAGATGATGCCGCCACAGATTGTCTTTTATGGCTGTAGCAACATTGTGCTATTGCTGCTTACACAAGTATGTTCTAACCAAGAAACTTATAACCAAACTGGAGGAAACAGAACAAACAAGTGTACCTAACTAGGGTACCTACTTAGAATGAGACAGCAAGACCTGACGAGAAAGACACAGCATATTCAAGGTCATATTTTTTGTCTTCAGTCCGGTCTTAGAATGTTTTCTCCAGTTTGGTTATAAGCTTCTTGGTTCTAACTCACAATAAAGTATACTTATGACCAAAGAAGTTTTATATCGTCGCTCCGCTCCTCAGGATGCATGTCTGTGCTTATGACCTACATAAATATTCTCGATTATAAACTTTTTACTGTGAATACAGAAACACAACACAAGGCGTTTTTGACGTCCGTCTCTAGCATTATTTGTATTGAATGCTTAGAGACAACTCCCTCTGTGAATGTGGCTTAGACGAAGGATCTCCTGATCATATTTTCTTTAACTGTCGCAATTTACGGTCTTCTCTTTATGATGTTTTGCCACCTTCCATCCCTCGTCCCATTAATCTTTCATCTCTCTTGTCACTTGCGTTCTCTCCCTTCATCTACATTATCAGTGATTTTATCTTGTCAAATAACATTAAGCTTTAAGTCCTCTTCTTATTTTTCTTGTAATACTTCCATTTATTTATTCGAAGTCTTTAATTTCTAACTTTTTTATTATCTCATATATAAATATTCGATCTTCTTGATCCCTTGCCTCTATCAGTATTGTCATTGGCGAAATCATAGAAACCGCCATTTTTTTTTTAATAGTAGTAGTAGTATTGAATGCTTATTTGTAAACAGCAAAGAAGGTATATACTTTTGTAGAAACAAATAACTTGCCTTCTCATTTAAATTATTTATTTCTGTTCTATTGTCGGCGAAATATTGGAAACTAATTTGCAAATCTTTTAGAACACAGAGCATTGAATCGCCCTGCTCCGCCCCCTAGCGGGCGGCGCATGGCGATTCAATGCTCTGTGTTTTAGAAGTTTACCATCGTTAAATAGACGTAGACTGTAAAAACAGCAAAGAAGGTATATACTTTTGTATAAATATGTACCTCATTTAAATATTTATATAAAAAACACTATTCGTTGTCGATTTAAGCACATATTATGTATTTATTATTCAATAATTCATGAAATACTGCATAAGTATTCATTGCAATACACGATGCAATATTAGAACAATGATTGCTTGAATTAATTCAATTACAATAAAATATTAAACAGCAATAAATTCAAATCAATGCACATTAAAAAAATGCTACGTAAATGTATGTTGTTTTATTCAATTATTTTGACCTTGTATCAATCGTAATGCGATGTAGGCTGATGACTGTTGGGAAAATATATGACATTTCAGAAATCAGAATAATCTAGACCACAAAACCTTGAACGCTAAACCACAAAATAGACACAGAAGGTCCGCTCAATACAAACCACAAAAATCATAAGCATATACATGCTTATAGAAATATACGGTCGTTCCAGGCAAGGTCACGATCGCACATTACGTGATCTTGCCTACAACGACCGTATACGTCTATAAGCATGTATATGCTTAGGATTTTAGTGAGCGTATTGAGCGGACCTTCTGTATCTATGTGTTTTGTGCCTAAACTATGCTACGGTTTTACCTAGACCTTCTTCCTAAGTTTATGGACAAATTGCGGTATAGCTAAATTGAAAGAAGCTCACATTATCAGAAATAGACTATTATTTACCATTTAAGTGTATTAGGAGTCGGACTACTAAGTCCAATAAATGTATAGAATCACTTATCGTTTTGAAAATTGTATCCTTCTTTTTTCAGAAAATGAGCACAAAGTGAAAACGAAAATTATCGTCGCTGACTTCAGCAAAGGAGGGCCTGATGTGTTCTCCCACATAGAAGAGCAGCTGAAGGATATACCCGTCGGGATATTAGGTAAACAAACAGAAATCATTATAAAATATCGTATTAGCTTTACTAGATTTACTAATGGACATATACTTGTAGTTCATAATCAGCCCGAAAGATATAGACTATTCGATTTGATGACATGACTGCGAAAAGCATACATGTGAGAATTGTTACAACGCCATGCGAAGTAAGTTACTGCGAAAAACGTTAAATCAACTCAACTTCCTACAACTTAATTACAAAATAATTATATTCTTTTAAATTGTCATTTTTTTCTACCTAGTACAAAGTCCCTACCACGCGGAACTTGTATAGGTACTCAATATTTGAAGAGCTTCCTATATTTCCGGCAACGCACTTGTGACTCCTCTGGTGTTGCGGGTGTCTATGGGCGGCGGTAATCGCTTACCATCAGGTGATCCGTCTGCTCGTTTGCCACCTCTGCCATAAAAAAAAATTTTGGTTCCTACTTTCAACTTTCATGATTTATAACTCTTCAAATGTCTTTCTTCCAGTGAACAATGTGGGAATTCAATACGAGTACCCGATGCCTGTCGGTGATGTACCCCTCCCAAAAGCTTGGGAGGTGATCAATGTGAATATTGGTGCTGTGACCTGCATGACCAGACTGGTAGTACCAGCAATGGTAGCGAGGGGAAAAGGGGCCGTGGTGAACATATCGTCAGGATCTGAACATCAGCCGCTGCCACTAATGACCATATATGCTGCTACGAAGGTCAGTTTTTCTATCTGCCAACGTTTTCTATGATAAAAAGTATTTGTAGACCCTAAGTCTCCGAAACTTTTAATTCGTACCGAAGAGATGCAAAATATTCGAATATGTCAGTTTCATGTACTTAACTCAATTTTTTTTGAGTGTCGAAGTAGAGTAGTTTAATATATACAATCAAGACTTGAAGAAGAATGAAAAAAGAAAAGGCCCGTATTACACAACTGATACTCATAAATGTAATCTCCTACTCGGAGATAATATAAATTTGCTCATTTTCAACATACTAATAGAATATTACTCTCAACAAACATTCACAGTAGTAACACCGCAGGCCTTTACCAATAAGCAAAGAAGTTTATTTCTTTATTCCACTCCAAGCGAGGTAACTATGTACTTAGCATATAGATATTTTAGCAATCATGTACCTGAATTTCCTTCTCTTCTCATTCCAGGCATACGTACGAAGCTTCACCTTCGCTCTACGCGAAGAATACTCCTCGAAAGGCATCCACGTTCAACATGTAGCCCCCATGTTCGTCTCTACGAAGATCAATGCGTTCTCCCAGCGAATTCTTGAAGGCAACATTGTGACGCCTGACGCTCCTACGTACGCGAGACACGCAGTGAATATGCTAGGCAGAGTGCACAATACGTCTGGCTACTGGATCCATGGCATTCAGGTGAGCAGATGTTTCAGATCAATCTAAAACTTAAATCGGTATAAAGAGTTCATTCCTTGCGATTACAGACAAGTCGTACGACAAATTATGTTTAGTTTATGAAGAGATGGTTGTATTCAAATGATAGTTAGCAATCTCCTTTCGTTCTTTAAGCTAAGATTAGCATGTTAATAATACAGCAACCTGGATACCAAGCAACATGGCCAATGACAAGGCTGTATTTGATAGGTAGCAGTGGAAATTCTGGACAAAGAGTGCGATTCAGGCTAGGCTAGGCTAGGTTATGAAGATCGTCCTAGTGGTTGCTGATACATACGTACTGTCTGCTCGTTTGCCACCTCTGCCATAAAACAAAACAAAAAAAACAATACATTGTTGACAATGTATCCAAACGTTCATTATTCGCGTTCCTAATTCTACCGCAATTTAATTCAGTTCGCTTTCTGCTTTCAACACAAATTAAAACTTTGCCTGAAACCAATTTACAAAAGTCTTATGTTTATGTTTCAGACATTCTTCGTAAAGCTGGCACCTGAGTTCATGAGGATAAAGATCGGCAAACATATGAACAAACAGTTCAGAGCAGAATATCTCCAAAACCTGAAGATGAAAGCTCACTAGAAACGGACTGAATTATAATTCCTTTCTATACTTGTGATATGATAGCTAGACTATTTTTGGAGCTCGGGAAATATAAATTAAGCTATAGATAGTGAAATTTATAATATAAGGTTCTCTCAAAATATTATTTCTCAATAGATTTTCTACATAATATGAACCTGACCAATTTTGCCTCAGGAACGTTTTGGACTCTGTCATCTTGCAAAGTCGAACAGCTGTTCGATTAGTATGTAAGCACCATTTTTTTTTAAATTGATTATGTGTTCCTGAAGGAAAGTGGTTTAGTCAGATTTATATGTAGAAACCATAATTTGAGCTCTGGCAAATATTTTATGAGCATACTAATGTCTGAGTTAAATATCTGTAAAATTCAATCGCTTCGCACTTAAAAATACAAAACAAATCTTCTGCTTGAATTACTGGATGCTCATGTTGACGATCAAGTTTTATATGATTAAAAATCAAAGGGAACTCCTATCTTCAAAGTAAACGTTTGCAGCTGAAATGTTGATGATAATGATAAATCGGTTTCACACTATCTGGCTGATATCGGCGGAAGATATCAGCCAGAATATCAGAACAAGTAGAATGCAAGTAAAAGGTTGTAAGCAAAGACTCAATTGTTCTTTAATTTGTTGTATCATGATTTTGGGGCATTTTTTATATTATGTATAAAGAAAGTCAGTGTAAATATAAGTAATATAATATTGTATCGAGTAGTGTACTTCATAAAATAAACTTTTCAAATAACATTTTATCTTTTTTTCCACATAATAAGCTACTTCACTGGAACTATTACGTACTATGTAGTAATAGTTCCGTGGCTACTTCAGTTTTAAGAAAGTTCAGATGAAATTGTTTTCTTTTTAAATACCTTTAGTACAAACTCTTTGCTGGCGACATTGTAACATTTTTGCAAAACAGAAAAAAAGAACCACGTAAAGAAACACCGTTTGACATAAGTCTTAACTAGTTTGATCAAGATCGAAAGTATTTTTAGTTTTACTTTAAAATATTCCTATTCTTAGTTTCAATGTTATTTTTAAGATAATTCCCAAATAAGATGAAACTTAGTAGTTAATACTTGGTTAAGCAAACAGTAAGAAACAGTGATGTCAC
This sequence comes from Coleophora deauratella, assembly GCA_958295455.1. NCBI lineage: Eukaryota > Metazoa > Arthropoda > Insecta > Lepidoptera > Coleophoridae > Coleophora > Coleophora deauratella. The sequence continues at coordinate 1,868,014 of OY282388.1, forward strand.
GCGCATCTCGTGTTTCTAGTGCGGGGCGGGTCAGCAGGCTGGCTAGCAGCTGTCCCAAGGACTTTGAATTTGAGTTCTTTGTGTATCAGAATGAGGTAAGTATAGTACAGAATACGATAGTAGTACAATCAAATATAATATTTGAAGGGCCCACTGCAACAATGATGAATGTCCAAAATTATTTTAATTCTAAGTGCGTCATTCGTCATTTTTTCACCATTTGTAAACTTAAAACCAAATTATCTTAAAACAAAGAAAAAAAGGAGATTCATCATTATTGTAGTGTACCTTTCATTTGGTTTTAAGCTTATAAATGGTAAAAAAATTACAAATGACGCACTTACTTAGAATTAAAATAATTTTGGACATTCATCATTATTGCAATGGATTCTTCATTTGCAACCCCCTGTACGTGTGCAAAAGAAAGCATGCCAACAAGATGGTCCGATATTGTACAATAAATTGGGGGGGGGGGCAGTCTACACCGAGCCATCACATGACCCAAGTTTGCATCCAGTGGGAGACCAAATGTAGTCACGATCCTCGGCAATGAGAGGACGATCTCTGAAAAGATTTGTAAACCCCGCCGATGCGAGAGGGATATCGTTTTAAAGCCTATGTGTCGTATATAGTAGTTCTGAAACGGGTGAACCGATATGAATGCGGTGTGTTCACTTTCACAAAAGTCGGTTTCATCGTGGTGGTTCTTAGCTACTTATATTTGATGAAAATTGGTTTAGTTGTTGACTTACTATCGAAGGTATAACTTTGGCCTGAACTGTCTTCTAGATTGATTTCAAAGTGCGTTTGGGAATCTCAGTAAGACCGCTTTAATCCTTCGGCATCGTCATCACTTACCATCAGGTGAGGTGATGCCAAGGACTTACTAATTGTAGCAAAAAATATATGGGTATGGAGGTGACGCACACAGCTGTAGATGCACCTATGTACCTATATCATGTCAATGTTATGTAAATGTATATAACATCAGGCAACCGCCGCGCCGTCGTAGTGCGAAACACTTGTAAGCACGAAATGAGAAATCAAACCAAAAATCAAAATCAAAATGTTTTTTATTTAAGTAGATGTTTTGCACATAGTTTTAAATCGTCTTTTTTCTACCTAGTACAAGATAGAGAAATGGTCCTTGTCAGTCTTGCCTGCTATCGTACATACTGGATATAATTTTAACTCCCTTTCGAACGTATAATTCACAAAAAAAAAATTGAACTATACTAATACTTATTATACAAAGTGAGTGAATTTGTACCAAGCTGCCTAATGAACTGATCGTTTAGTTTGAGAAGTCCTTAAAATTCGACTCGTTCTCCTCATTCGACTATATCGGTGTATATGAATGTGCAGTCAGCTTTTAAATAATCTGTAAAACATTTATAATAAAAACATTGATTCTCTTCGTACAGTCTAGTTATAACATTTGTAACTTGCACATTGCTAGGTGAACTACAATGTGTGGTGGAGTAGCAAACGGATGCTGCTCTGGGTGCGCGGCCTGGGCGACGACACCGTGTGGAACTGCTTCATTTGCTTCCTCAACCTCGTCGGCTTGATGCAGGTCTTGATATGCAATTGGCTAGACTACATCAAAAATAAACTAAGAGCTGAAGTTCACTAAATTCCCTTCCTACTGAAAGATCTTGTTCTTTCTTTTTTTTTTGTTCTTTGTTCTTGAAATAAAAAAGTAAGTATTTGATTTGATTGCCATGTCTTTAATTTTTAATTAATAAAAATCGTAAAAAAGTCACTGAAATGAATGACGCTGAAAACTATGAAGTCACGTCTTGGTATTTCAAAAATTTTTTGAACAAAATGTCGTTTTTGATAGATGTTATAAAGTTACTCAATTGAATTAGTAATCACAATGTTGTCATCACGAACCCTCGGGCCTAGTAAAACCTCCTCCAATCCGGTCTTGGCCCCCGTATATGGAGTATGAACTAACGTCCCCCATATATGTATAGGAAGAAACCCTTGCCCCTGCAGTGGGGACAATATGGGTTGTTAACATCAGTGTGGACACTCCCTGCGGCTCTCTTTTCTTAATCTGAGTGACGAATGTATAGACTGTCACCGGATCTTACGCGCAAGGAGGGTGGAGAGCGGCAGGGAGTGTCCATATGGTTTCAACATGACCAAGAGCTCACTCCTACAACCTACGAAACGCATGAGGATCCCTGCCAAAATTTCTACTCATAATGTAATTTTAATATCAGTATAACGGCCCCGTGAGATTATAACATCATAATAACACTGATAGTCTGTCAAATCTTATGAACTGGTCGCTATTGACACTAATCGGTGTAATAATAGTTTCAATAGTTAAATTATTATATCACGAGTTTGACAATATCCCTGCGACATATCGTCGGTCGGATCATAAAGGGGCGTAAGAATTTTTTTACAACTTTACTAGAGTCAGAGTACCTTATGCTTTTACGTAGTTTACGAGACTTTCATTTAAAACAAGAACTTTAATTGTTAAGGTTTATTTTAAATTTACCTTTAATATGTATAACCCAAGATCAAGAATTTGTTGGCTAAGCCCCTTCATGATGCGACCGACGATATACCTACTCTGTTCTGGTTTAGAATTATGGCGTCTGAGATGAAAGAGCGTACCTTAATTAAAAGGTAAATTGATTCCAACAAATAGACCACTTTGGATCAAAAATCTGTTATTCCATCCAGGTGGCCGCCGACATCATAGACTACGACCCTTGGTGCATGGCCATCGACATCCTCTATAACATCATCTATGCGGGCCATGCGCTCTTCATGTTCTTCGAACGTGTCCGCCAGGCCATGTACGAGAACACAGATTTCACCAGCTGTATGAAATGTTAGTCCTCCTATATTCCGTAGATAGTGTGAACTAGAATAAAGAAAAATACGTCGTGGTATACCAAAATCCTTCAGTGTGTTAAATCGCCAGCCTATCAGTCTCTCAACTCTTTTCGCTCTTTCCAGTGTTGTGTAGATAGCAATATGATACGGTTTATTTATATGTTTAATTATACTGTGAAATTTTATATTACACACGCAATTTTTCATCTTGTCCATGTTCATTTAAAGAACCACTCGTTAAAGACTATTGTGTCCATATAGCATCGGAAATCGCCATTAAAAATCACCTATAAGTGAGCAGATGGCTCTTGACAGAGAATACAAAGGTTTTCATTAATTGTTTTGTTGATTTTAATTTTTTTGTCTCAATAAATTACAGATGGATTCGTCGCTGATGTCCTTTCGTACATACACTACATATCACTGGTCCTGCCGCGTGAATCACGCCGCCCATTAAAACTGGTGTGCTACTACATTCGTCTTCATACACCATTTGAATATCTCTGTAAGTTCGCAAAACTATTATTATACAGGGTGTAACAGAAGGGTGTGATAATACTTCAAGGTTGGCTTTTACCCATCAAACTGAACAACTTTTGTTCTACAACTTTGTTGAAATCGCAAAGAAATCGGACTTTTCATACAAACTTGGTTCGCCAGCTGATCGATTTGTATGAAAAGTCCAAAAAAATATTTGCGATTTGAACAAAGTTGTAGAACAAAAGTTGTTCAGTTTGATGGGTAAAAGCCAACCTTGAAGTATTAACACACCTTTCTGTTACACCCTGTAGAGTCCCCAGTACCTAAGCTCTTGGAAATGAAAATACTTTCTTCAGGGCAAACATGTCTGTGATAAGCGGATTTTCTTGGTCTGGGTGTATTATAGATAAAAGGTGTTTTCATGCCTTCAAGTGGGTGGACCATGGACCTATTTGAATGCGTTTTTTTTTTCACTTGAAGTAAAGTGCTTATTCAAATCAAATTGAGTCAAATCAAATCAAATTAAGTGGGCGGGCTCGCTATCGGAGCCGTACAGGCTGGAGTGCGGGGTGAGACAGGGAGGCCTGACCTCTCCCAAGCTCTTCAGTCTGTATATAAACCGATTGATCGGGGAGCTCAGCAGCGCCATGGTCGGCTGTTCTGTAGACGGCACGTTTGTAAACAATATAAGCTACGCTGATGACATGGTGTTGCTGAGCCCCTCGATCAGCGCCCTTAGAAAACTACTCGGTATTTGCGAAATATATGCGGAGACCCATGGACTCAGGTATAACGCAGATAAGAGCGAGTTGCTAGTGTTTGATACCGCGGGTCACTATCAGAGGTACTCCTCTCAAAATTGTATCGCAATTCAAATACCTGGGTCACTGGGTCACCGAGACGCAAACTGATGACGTGGACATTGAGCGGGAGCGTAGGGCGCTGGCAGTGAGGAGTAACATGTTGATTCACAGGTTTGCGAAATGTACCAAACAGGTTAAACTTACATTATTCAGGGCATACTGTCAGTCTTTTTATACTTGCAGCATGTGGATCAACTTTACTCAGAAAGCTTACAGCGTCCTACGCGTCCAATACAATAACGCGTTCAGGGCGATTTTGGGGCTGCCGCGCTACTACAACGCCTCAGGGATGTTCGCGGAGGCGCGCGTGGATGACTTCCCGGCCTTGATGCGCAAGCGAGTAGCCTCCCTGTGGCGGCGGGCGCGCGACAGCGCCAACAGCCTCCTGGCCACTGTGGCGGACCGAGTTGATGGTCCGTTTTACTGTCACTGGACCAAAACGCATGTGGCACCGACTAAGCGGGCCGCCAAATAATTGTAACCTTTCATTTTATATTTCTCTGTCGTGTCTACTAACATAGCTTTTAAGTAAAATCTTGTACTAACAAATTATGGATTTTAAATTGTCTGAAATAAATGATATATTATTATTATTATTAAATCACTTTAAATTATAATTAACAGATAGCTTAAGCAGTCTCGTTTCCATTTTTCAGGGGCCCTAACCAGCTCCAACTTGAAAGGAAGCGTTTTAGGCACTGCCTTTAAGTATTTTTATATTTTCATAGTAATGAGAGTCACATGTGCCTTACTGTGGATTAAAGTTCGAGAAGTAAGTTTCACCACACATTACTAATCTTTAATCAATTTATTATAAAACCTGACTTATATGATACTAAGGCAAAAGGCATGAGACCTCGCTTTTCTATTCGCCAAGTATAAAGTTAACTTATAATAAAGAACGACCCAATTCGAGTTTTCTAACTTTCAATTAAAAACAACACACTAAAAATATTTTCTTCTTAGCTATTTATTTATTTATCTAATGTTTCGTACATTTCATTAATTATTAAAAAATATATCAGTCATATGGCATCCCCTGGACATCCCGCAGCACCCCGCAGCATCCCGCAGCATCCCGAAGCTATTTTCTTAAGAGTAGGGCAGGTATGTATCGTCAAACTGCAACGTTGGAGATCGAAAAGCCATCGAAAATTGGCTCCAACGAATAAACTGCTGCAGGATGTTCAAGACTGCCCTTTTAGCTGATATGATTTTTAGTAAGTAATTAACTAAGAAAATATTACATTTTGTGTTTTTACTAAAACTGAAAGTTAGGAACCTTTACCCACTAGTGGAGCATAGCAGTGGGGACACGAATCCTAAAGGAGTAATACATACATGCACACATATCCACTCAACTACTAAGTAATTTACTTCCCAAAACGTTGAGTGTACAAATTCCGAGTGGTAGGAACTTTGTACTAGGTAGAAAAAATATGACGATTTTAAAGTATGTGCAAAGCAACTACTTAAATAAAAAAGATTTTTGATTTTTATTTACCTTCCCATGCCCCTGCAGTGGGGACGATAATGGTTTGTTAACATAAACAAGATATATATTGCCGTTTATTTCAAACTAGCTGCCACCCGCGACTTCGTCTGCGTGGACTTTAGAATTGGATTCAGAGAGAAAGAAAAAACTTAGGTGGCGCCATCTAGTAACGAAGTGGAATTTTTAAGTTTTTAAGCATTCCTTAAGTTTTCCGGGATAAAAAGTATCCTATGTCTTATCCGAGTGCTATCTACCTACCAAATTTCATCCAAATCCGTTCAGTAGTTACAGCGTGAAAGCGGAACAAACAAACAAACAAACAAACATCCATACTTTCGCATTTATAATATTAAAAGTGAAAAATGAGATTAAGGCGCCAAAATGACCTTTTTTTGAACGTAAAACTAAATTAAATTCTGAAAGTAATAATACTTGTTTTTGAGTATATCTCCTACGATCGTACGCCATCCGAAACATGATTCAACAATTTGGCTCGATATAAAAAAAATGGTCTACCGTTACTTAAAACAGTTCCCAGTATATCAAAAGAAAAAAACTGACAATTCTATAACACTACTAATTTCGAGGATATGATGAAACTAAGCCATGAACTAAACTATACCTCATTCCAATCAAAAAAAAGCAAAAGGTAAACAAACGAAACATCCACCGATTTCGTCAAATTCCTCAAGTATCACACATTTTCTGCTAACACTGACACATACTAATCGTAGGTCGTAAAAATTATTGCCTTTTCTAATAGATTTCACTAAATTATGATACGAAACTGGCATGAAAATACAATATTTCCAGTCTAACCTCAGATTGTTAGGTTATGTTTCAGTGACAAGACGTTACTGTTATCTGTAGAAAATAGTGATGAGGTTGTGTCAATACTTTGAACGAACTAGTGAATGAACGAGTGAATGAGTGTTACGTGATAAGTGTCTGACGGTTGTGTGTGGCCTGTTTTTTATATTTTGGGCTATCATTGGTGGTGGTATAACTTTTTAGGCGTTCAGTAACGTTTTCTTGTTCTGTATTTTAAATGTATTTAATTTAAATATCCGTAACTTTTTAAATCCAAGATACATACTATATACATACATACATGCTATATTGTACTAGCAACACTGAATTTAAAAATTTCGCATGGTAGGACCTTTACATAACGTAAAAAAAAAATAAGAACGTAGAAAAAAAATCTGCATGCAATACATTTGTTCACTCATGCTCCGTGTGAGATGTCGACAACGATATCGATATTTTTAGATATTAATCAACATTTAGTTCCAGTTCCTACCACTATGTTCACATTGTTTGCCGTTAGAAACTGCAAATAATATCCGTTAGTACGTTCGTCATTAGTCATTAGACAATGAACTGGTAACACTGAATTTCGTTCGTTCGTACCGGTACGCTCATTTCTTGCTTCGACTCTGTCAGGCACTGGCAACACTGAATTTCGTTCGACATACCGGTCTGCTCATTCGTTGCTTCGATTCCTTGTCATGCGTACGTGTGTTCTTTTGTGTTTGGATATTAACGACTTGGCTTTTGATATAAGTACACTGTTAACTTTGCGATTTGGATTGTGATTTTTCTTGGAACTGACGATTAACCGCTGCGCATTAAGGACTTTGATATTGCTCACGATTGGATTTGTGTTGACTACGTGCGACTCCTCATTGGATAAGTTTTTAAAATCCTTATTTGATTCTAACAGAATCAACTGACTACATGACTGAAGTTATTTTTATTAATTTACAGTGGTTCGAAATGAGTGATTCATCTAGTGATCTCATCCCGGGTCTTAATAAGCTTTTCCTAGTTAGCATCACGAAAATCGTCAAAAATGACACCCATAACAATATTTTTCTATAAGTGCATATCCGCCATTTTGTAACCGAAAATTGTGAAATTTATTTTATATCTATTTGATCTCATTGGTGGTTCCGAACTCTGAAAACATAGTATCAAATAACAAAATTTTATTTAAACTCCTCGTTCGTTCATCCATTCATTCACTCATTCATATGTAAACTTGCACATCTCTAATGTAGTGTCATGGCCGATCACAAGTGTCAGTGTCAAACGATTGTTTACATTTTGCTTTTTTTTGATTGGAATGAACTATAAGTTTGAACACTTTCATTCAGAAAAAATCCAAAATAACCTTAAACGTAAATAATTAAATTAATTAATAATTATAATTAATAATTAAATTAATAATTAATAATTAATTAATAAATAAATATTAATAATATAATTAATAATGTAATAATTGTAATTATTTGCGTGGCGCCTGTGGGTGGGACTTGCTTTAATACTGCGCAAATGAGCTAGCTCTGTGCTACCTCGTCTTAACTATATTGTCAGTTATGAAAGAGCAAGGTATCCTGACATAGGTATTTTTACACTCGAAACCTCAACCTTGTTTTCGAGAATAAGGACAAACTTTTTTCATTTTTTCATATTTCTTTTTACCATCTTTTTACAGATTCAGAGTTTCTTTCAAACTCTTTGGAACTTAATAGGTGGTGCAGCACCGGGACATTTAATACGAAATGTTACTAAGAATACTACAAAAGGTAAAGGGTTTGTGGCCAGAGAGTTACCAATACTGAGAGATATCTGGTCTACTGCTGTGCCAAATACCGCGGCGTTCTTGAATGCAACATTTGCGTCAACCACTCTTATTCTAAGTGACGTGGCCACTAAAAGCACCTTTATGGAGACCACAACTGCCAACTCATCTTCTGCCAGTTCCATGGCTCCTGTCAACTCACCATCGCAAGTGAAGCTAGTAGACACCTATTCACGTGCAATACAAAATGACCTGTCTGTGAGGGGTGATACTGAAACTGGAAAATTTATCAGAGCGGTTTACATCATCAATACTATGTTTATGCCTATCGGGTAAGGATTAATATAACAATATAAACAAGCATAGTTTAAGTGTTATTCGCCAAAAACATGACAATATAAGACAAAGACGAAAGTGACCTAACCAAGTTGAAATTAAACGTATTTGTAGAGGCGTTCATGTTGTAAGACATCGCAAAGACATTGAAAGGCTACTTAAGTATTGCCTGAGCTCTTGATATTTTCTCATCAGATTTTCTCATAAAATAAGTTATCTTAAATGTTACAAAACAAATAAAAAAAATATGTTCTAATATTAATCTAAATTTTAAAAATATTAGTTTTGCCTTCCATCAAATGAAATTCCAACAAGCCAGGTTAAGATAAATAATTTACTTCAGCGCTGATAGACGTCTCGGTTTTTGCCGACAAATTCTGTATTTTGCGTGTAACAATTAATTATATTTCACGCCAAGCATATAACGCAAATTCACCTAAAATACTCTAAAATGAGATCTTTTATTCTGATCAAAATGTATTTACAATTTCTCAGGCCAACAGTCAATCCAAGTACCGACTACGAAAGAGTAACGTGTCTATTCATAATGATGATCGGAAGCTTGGTGGTGTCGGGAGCTGCAGTGGCGTCACTCGCTCTGATCATCAGCCTCTACATGAGACCTGAAGAGGTCTTCAGGGCACGGTTCAGGCTCATCATGGATGAAATGGTAGTGTATAAACTGGCTTCGTTATTTTTTTTTAAATTTTTTTGTAACCCAAAACACCGTGGCATCATCCTACCGGTTGGTAAGGAAGTGATTATGTGCCAATAGATCCGTGCTACCAATAATTCCGAACGCAACGGGAAATAATCGGAACATATTAGAAAATTTTGCGTGCAATGTTTAACATCAATTGGTTATTAAAGAGTTTCATTAGATATTTTAATACTCCTTATTTACACAAGAAACACAAAAAAACTGCTAATTTTAGGACAGAGGAATTGTTGAAGTTACTGGTTAGGTACATTGACAAGGTTAGAAGTCTTTCCTATATCCTTTCTCGCAAAGTGTTTGATCTATAGTTAATGGCGTTAATTATCCTCCCTATGATTTCATTGTGCAGACAATGGCACTTTTATTAACAAAAAAAATCGAACTGATTGTAAAATAAACTGATTTTTTCAGGCAAGCACGCACGTGGCTGCCGAAATGAGGGAGAAAGTGGAGACTTTCTACCGGATGTACTGGCTCAAACAGAAGGCTGTGTCCATAACGCAGCTGCTACCAACCTTCCCACCGACTCTTCCAAGTGCAATTTATACTGACATATACTTCGAGGCTCAGCAAAGAGTACGTATCTACTATCTATAAAACTCTTAAAATGAACTTCTGTGTCGTATCACGAGGAGACAAATTCAAACCAAAATCAAATAGTTTGGTCATAAGAGTGACTCTCCTTACAGAGTCAAATTCTTCGTGACTTATCATACCAGTTCCTATGGGAGCTTGCGAAGAATATGGTGACCATCCATTACATACCTGGGGATTCCATCATTAAACGAAAGGCTGAGAAGTCTTCCGTTATTTACATCGCCTATGGAGATATTGAGGTATGATGATATAAGCTGCAGTTTTTAATAAATAGAATTCGGCCACTATTCGTTTAAACTTTAGGCTGCAGACTGAACGACAGCGGCGCGGGAAACTGCGCGGGCGGCGGCGGAGCGGTGGAAGTGGCCCGTCCTCGACGCCAGCGGCCAAATCGCTCGGTTTGCGGCGGAATAGTGACGTAACTGAGTGTGCGCGATATCTCTATTGTCACAAAATAGACACAGAAGGTCCGCTCAATACAAACCACTAAAATCGTAAGCATATACATGCTTATAGAAATATACGGTCGTTCGAAGCAAGGTCACGATCGCACAGTATCGTGACCTTGTTAACCTGCACACCTTGCCTAGAACGACCATATACGTCTATAAGCATGTATATGCTTAAGATTTTTAGTGAGCGTATTGAGCGGACCTTCGGTATCTATGTATTTTGTACTATTGTGATCAATAAAAAACTAAATTCTTTTTCGACTTTACACCCTTTCTTAGGGGTTCGTCCGTTAATCACTAGTCTAAAACCTCACCACGTATCACCAGGGGGAGTTGCTAAAAACATCACGTCACTGATCACGTGATTAATGGACGGTCCCTTACAAAAAAACTTACAGACAGAGATAGAGGAGGTACTTCGTGCCATGTAGTATGTAAGTCGAGACTTTTTTTTTACTTTTATGGGTAGACCCAATCCCAATATATTTCAGAGATTTTGTGGTGGTTTTCTTAATGAAATGTTTAATGTGATGACAAAAATCTGATATTTTCTTTGTGTACCCTTTGCAATAAGTAATTCTCTAGTGAGAGTAACTCTTTTTATACACTAAAGCCAAAGTAAAAGATGCTCCACATCAAAAGAGAATAGAAGTTGTTTTTACCGTGGGAGAGCCATGCTTCGGCACGAATGGGCCGACTCGACAGTAGTGATACCACGCACGGCCTCACAGAAAACCGGCGTGAAGCAACGTTTGCGTTGTGTTTCGCCGAGTGAATGAGGGTACCGGAGGCTCAATATCCCCCCAATTCCCCCATCCCCCCATCCCATTTCAAAGGTCGGCAACGCACTTGTGACTCCTGTGGTGTCTATGGGCAGCGGTAATCGCTTACCATCAGGTGATCCGCCTGCTCGTTTGCCACCTATCACATTAAAAAATCCTATGTAGAAAAACATCGTTCAGAATTACTTTTAGATCCGATTTTTCTACTATATTAAGTTTGCTAAAACATTCTGAAACGTTTTAAATAGGCATACACTTTCAAGGGATGACAACTATCTATTATGAGTAAAATCTGACGTAGTTATAATGTACATATAAATATTCTTTTATTTTATAAATTTGATATTTGATTCTATTGAAAAAATATATTATAAGTTCACATTGTTCACAATCAAATTGCAAAATTCTTGTAATACTCAATTACTCACTGGCTCAATTTTCCTGCTGAACATAGAATTTTACTACTCACAATGTTTTTGATAGAACATGATTTATCCTTATCAGATGCTAACGGCAGAGGACGATGATACGCCAGTCCTGCGCATGACGCGCGGCACCATGATCAGTCCTTGCGGCGGTTGCGCACCCATGGCGTGTGGGAAAGCTCTGGTGGAGATCCGCGCAGCTACTTATTGCACAGCACATGTACTCACGGCCGCGAATTTGTGGCGTGTGGCTCTAAAACATGGAAAGACCAATGGACAGGCTTTCATCATATTTTCTTCTTTTGAGGTGAATGAAAAGATACTGTAATTTCAAGTCTTCCATTGTTATTTATTCTCCGATGAATGCCAGACTTGTGAAGATCCAAGCATAACTGCTTACTGCACTGCATATTGAATTGCTTGCCAATAATTTCTGGCAAATGGCTCTAAATCATGTAAACCGACATCTATCAATCATTCAAAGAAAGCATTCTTTCCATGCAAAGTCCATGCTTAGCGAAGAAATAGTTATATATGAAATTTAAATGAGAAATCTATAGATTTCTAGTAGGTTTAAAGAAGTTTTAGATTGTTTTCAGGTCAAGCTTCGTGAATGTATGTACTCGTCAATGAGGACTCAAATATTCCCCCCATAAATATATGAGAGCCCCTCGTGATTATAAAATGAGAGCTGTGTATACTGTAATTCAAACAAATCTTAAATTGTGCCACACGAAAAGAGAACAGATGTTGACTAAAAGCATCATTTCTTTTCAGGAGCACTTTGAAAGAGTCAAAAGGCATTACAGAGGGAGGTTTTCCCCAAATGTTAAGTAAGCGGAACTTTATTGTACTTCTTCTTTGTTATTAAGTACTTATAACATTAATAATGCGTTTTGGTGTACATTTGTTTCTTTATAGGTAAAACGGCTTGATAAATATAGAAGTGCGAATTATCTTTAGATTCTTCATAATCCCCTGGATATTATGACACTGAAATGAAAGAAGTTCAATTTTGTTTTTAACCGTTTGCTGAGAGTATTATCTCTTGCTGTTCCATAATATCATAATATTCTGACCCAAGGTTGATGTTACTTGATGTTTATACACAAAAATTGTTTATAGATATAAGAGCAGCATTCTCCAGTTCAAACAGAATTTGATGGCTCTGAAAGAGGCTAAAGATGACAGCGGAAACCTACTGATGACGCGAACGGATTTCTTCCTCGAAATAGCTGGAACTTACATTATGAGGAATGTAAGTACATACATTTGCATTGTGAGCCCATTTTACTTTTTATTAGGAAGCTGTTTCACTCTCGCATTTACTTTGTTTGCGTGACACTGTAGGTATAGAGAAATGACAGCATTATCTGGTTTTTAAACTCATTACACATTATAAGAGAATACTACGAGTACACGGCATTACACAACTAATACATACGTATATAATCTGCTTCTTATGCATTTGCTCGGTAATGACCCAGAAAGCGGATGCTACGTTGGCTGATGAAGCGGACGAGATCTGCCTGCGACCAACATTTCCCTGCATCCTGCAGCCTAACTCCTCACTCCTTATCTTCTGGCACGTCCTTATGGCTATCCTCATTCTGATCGTTGTCTTTGTAAGTAAATTCATTTATTATATGCAATGCATTATTGTCATCTATTTTCAATTAGGTAAGTACTTAAGAAAACTTCGACGCCTACAATCATTTTATGTCGATAAAAAAATATAAATCCTGGCACAATATTTTCAATATTTAATTGTCATACAATTTTAACAATTCCACCATCATCAAATACCACACTCAATTTGGTTATTATAAGAATTTTTTCATTAAATGTGGTTGTGTTGGATTTGATTTTTTTATAGTTATGATTTATCAGATTTTATGTGAATATCTTTTCACAGGTACATCCTTTCTACATAGTTTTTGCTGACGCCAATATAATCCAGTTCAAGTTTTTTGACGTTGTTGTCTCTGGATTCTTTATTTTGGACATGATCGTACACCTGTCTACGGGAGCAAACGTCGAAGAAGGTAAATACTTTTAATAAACTGCTACAACAATTATCCTGGCCGTTGCCTGAATTCATTACTAATTACTTTATAAAATAGGTTATTGGGAATTATGGTATTTATTAAAATAACTTATAATCACAGTTTCCAAAAGAAAATGCGAATTTTGTCTACATTGTGTGATTAGATAACTGTAGAATTTTGGTGCCCATGATTTCTTAAATGTCAAAAATTTGGTTTAATTTGTTTTTATTGATGAGCAGCTTGTTATAAAACCACTCTTTGCAAACAATATTCGTTCGATCTAATATTTTAAAGCAAAATATCTGCCATATTGATAGTATCTGCACAAGAGTTACTGTGAGAAAACCACTCTCCTCTCAACATAGCATAGAGTATCGGTATTAAAGAAGCTCATTTATATTTATACTAGCTTCTGTCCGCGACTTCGTCTGCGTGGACTTCAGAATTGGGTCCAGAGAGAAATAAAATATTAAGTTAGCGCCATCTAGTGGCAAAGTAAAAATTTAAGTTTTTAGCCATTCTTCCGAGAACCCTCGAGGTTTCCGGGATTACAACCCGTCCCGGCTGCAGAGGCACGGATCTCTTCCCATACTTTGAGAAGGTTAGGCCATATTCCACACACGAGGGCCAAGTCCGGATTGGTGGAGGTTGTGGGGTTAGTGGCTAACCCCAGTGTCAGAAGTTTTCAAGCCGCCTATAAGGCCTCCGATATCGATTCACGACTACCATCTAGTGATAGCAGCCGGCACCAACGGCTTAACGTGCCTTGCGAAGCACGGAGCCATGTTTCGGCACGAATGGGCCGGCTCGACCGGAGTAATACCACGGCCTCACAGAAAACCAGCGTGAAGTAACGCTTGCGTTGTGTTTCGCCGAATGAGTGAGGGTACCGGTGGCCCAACTTCCCCCCCCCCCTTTCCCCTTCCCCCCATCCCATTTCAAAGGTCGGCAACGCACTTGTGACTCCTCTGGTGTTGCGGGTGTCTATGGGCGGCGGTAATCGCTTACCATCAGGTGATCCGTCTGCTCGTTTGCCACCTATCACATAAAAAAAACGGTCGAGATAAATTCCACCAATAGTCAAACCTATCCAGGTTATGACCGTGTCTGTAGTCGGTTAACCTGCGTCATCGATGCGACCACGCAAGCCGCACTGAGCCACGACCGCTACATTTTCATAATGTGCTCATTTAACCACTAAATTTCAGGTGTAGCCATTACCTTCACACAAACTTGTACCCAACAAATTCAGAGTTACTGGTTTTTTCTGGATGTGCTGGCCACGTTGCCTATCTTCGAGTTTGTAAGCGAAGGAGAGTGGGCTGGCATCAACAAGCTCCTTAGGATACCAAAGGTAAGATCGGATAAATTTTATGTATTCGGTGGTATGACTACCAATACATCTGGTGTAACAAAATGACTGTAGGATTCGTTAAGTGGAGTTCTCTACTGACTATCATACTGAACAACTTTATTTCTTCGGCTTTGCTGAAATCGCACTGATTTTTTCTTCTTTTTATACAAATCTATCAGCTGAATGACCAACTTTGTATGTTAGTCCAAAATTTTTTATGGATTTCCTGAAACGTCGTTTCGATTATTACTAATATTATTCACCCTAAACCAGAGTGATTTTTATAAGAAAAGCGACAATTATTGGTAATAAAGTAGTAGAACTGTCTACTGCGGCATAAAGTAGCCCCATTTTATTACCTTTGGTCCCTTTGGTCAGATTATCGTACCTATTTATCTTTTTAGGACTCGATTTCATCTTCGAGGTCTCTTACTTCAGTAAGTTTACAATTAATATCAGTCGTATTAATCGAGGAAAGGATAAAAGGAAAGTCGAAGCGGGGACCACAGTAGTGGCGTGTCAAACCGCCCGTTTTGACAATCGCTGTAACAATCCTAACTCTGCGGCGAGCAGTAGCCGAAACATACAAGAGCGGCCCCTCTGTGTATACAGAATTAAAATGCGTTTGAAATTGTAAAGGGTTACTCAGAAATAAATTTTACGATACAGGAAATTTACTTGACTTTTTTAACACCTTGTATTTATTTGTGCATTAACTGGTGCAGGTATTCCGTGTACTCAAGACTCTGGAAGATATGAGTGTATACCACAGCTACATTCTGCGATTCTTCTCCTATACGCTGTTTATGTTCATTGCTAGCTACGTCTTCGCCGCCATCCACCAATCCTACATGTGTCTCAAGTAAGTCATGTCTATGTGCCTACATTTCAGCAGCTGTTTTATTGTTTATTCATTTAAGATCATGCATCGGACGCAATATACAACGTATTTTTGCGTCTAAAGAGTATGCAATTCATAAGAGTAAGAGGTCTTTGTCCAGCAGTGGACGTCTTTCGGCTGATAGATAGAATAGGTTTCTATTTATTTATAATCAGTCTACATATGCATATTCTTGGGCAGCGACGTTAAGCGTAACTACAATGTCGTCCTACCATCGGACAGCTGGTCTACCTACTGATTTTCGCCCTTGTCTTAAGTATGTTTGTCTCTAACCTTAGTTCATTTTCATCTTTCCTTGTAGTCAATTAAGTAATTCTGTGCAGGTTCAATCGATGCCTGGTGAATAACTACACTCACAGTCCCTTTTGGGAAGAAAAATCTGACCAGGGTGAAGACCTTCGAAGGAAATTGGCACTTGGTCTTTATTATGCTGTGTCTTTGCTTACTTGCACTTGTAAGCCTTAATCACAGTATTGCATTAGTACTTCTATTCTCCCTCTCCCTCTCTCTAAAGGCGATCTCACACCCTGCGGATAAATAAAACCCGGTGACGGTGGCGTATCCACCTGCTTCTTCGCAACGTCAATGTGTAACGTGTGTATAAACGTACTTTTTTATGTAGTAGTATCTCACTAATATTAAGTATGGATGTTTGTTTGTTTGTTTTTTCCACTTTCACCCCGAAACTACTGAAAGGATTTTGATGAAATTTGGTAGGTAGATTAAGCACTCGGCTAACACATAGGATACGTTTGATCCCGGAAAACTTAAGGGTTCCCGAAGGAATGCTTAAATCTCTAAATTTCCACGTCGTCGCTAGATAGTGCCACCTTAATATTTTATTTCTCTCTGGACCCAATTCTGAAGTCCACGCAGATGAAGTCGCGGGTGGAAGGTATTAGATAAATAGGTAATAATAACACGACTAGTTATTTTAGTTTTAATTTGTAGCTGTAGTTGTATCCAGTGAAAATTCTTAATCCGAATCCGGATCCGGTAGTTGACTGGTACGAAATATCAGAAACGACAATTTATTCTAAAAATTGTTTGAAATAGTCATCAGCAATATTGCTTTATAAAGCAAAATTAAGTAGTTTCAGGCTTTCAGCGTGAAAATATATAGATATTATTTCACGCTGAAAGCCTGAAACTACTTCACTGTTTTCACTGAAGTTCAGAGTACATCCAGCGGAATGAAATAAAGGGCAGTAGATAACATGGTATACAACTTATACCGGAAAAATGTGCATTTTTCCCAATGCCAAGGTATCGTATATTATGCGTAAAAATCGTTTAAGTAATTTCCCGTCGTTGGGTTTTTTAGATTAATGTGGTTTTTTTTTTTTAATATTCAGCATACAAGACAGGAGAATGGGAACTATTTAACTGGTACAATGTGGTGTATGTTTCTATTATGCTGGAGATTGCCACCGTCATCATGATACTCATGGAAGCCATGTACTCAGCTACCATCATGGTCACCTCATCATTTCGGTAAGTTATTAAAGTGACAGACTAGAGCAGGCCTGGTTTTAACCCTTTAAACTTTCTGCCTCGCGCAACCAAACTGTGGAATGAATTGTCGCCTATGGTATTTCTGGACCGATACAACATTCAAACCTTCAAGAAAATAAATAAATAAAATAAAATAAAAATAAAAATTGTTTAATTCAGATGTCTAAGATCCATAAATGTTAGTAATACATGACTTAACGTAAGGGGTTAGTAACACACAAAACAATATGAACATTAAAAACAATTTTAAAATTAGACACAGGTAGTATCCGGTATCACTCTGCGCACTAGGCACTTCCATAGTGGCGAGGTGTACCGGTCGGCTATAGTTTTCAGGATGCTGTTGGGACTGTCCCGCATTCTGCGGATCAGGGACACAATTTTTTTGCGGATTACGGCTGTGAATCCATCAATTTGGTATTCCGCAAAAATCCCCGATGCACTGCAGAAACGGGGAAGCCCCATCATCATCCTGAAAATATTATTATATTGGATACGTAGGGTATCCAGTGATTTTTTGGCATACCCGACCCACAGGTTCCCCGTGTACATGTCCTGCAATAAGCCTTAAAAAGTGTAATTTTGACTTCCTCTGTACAACGGGAGAATCTGCGAGCCAGCATATTACCTCTTACCGCTAGAGCCCTACGCTCCCTCTCAATATCGGCATCGTCTTTAAGGTCCTCAGCAACTATATGCCCCAGATATTTAAATTTAGTCACGCGTTTGACGTTCATGCCGTTTAGGGTTATATTTATGGTGTGATCTGGACATTTACCGGGGACCCTAAAGACCATATACTCCGTCTTTTTTACACTATAAATGAGCCCATGCTCTACGGCATATGCCTCACAGGCTCCCAACATCTCTTGAAGGCCCCCCATCGTCGGGCTGAGCAGCACCATGTCGTCCGCGTAGCTTATATTATTAATAGTAACGCCATCAATACTACAGCCGACACGCATGCTGCTCAGCCCCACGATGAGGTCGTTGTCATATAAGTTGAAGAGCGTTGGCGACGTTAAACCTCCCTGTCTTACCCCACTCTCCAGCCTATACGCATCCGAGACAGAATTAGCCCACCTTACAAAATTTGTTTGGTTGGCATACCACGTTTTTAAAACATTTAGCAGTTCAACCGGTACACCCCTGTCTCCCAGCTTTCTCCAAAGCACCTCATACGACACAAGGTCAAAAGCCTTGGAGAGGTCAAGGAAACAGGCGTATACCGGTGTCCTCTGTTCAGTGTAGTACTGTACAGTGTGCTTCAAACTTACGATTGCGCTTTCAGTGGAAAGTCCAGATCGAAATCCGAACTGCGCGTCATGTATGTTCAAGTATTTTTTAATATAGGAGTTAAGCACACTGTCCAGCACTTTTGCAATGGTTGTTGCTAACGAAATTGGGCGGTAATTCCCCTTATCCGAGATATCACCAGTTCTGTCCTTCACAATGGGCACTACGATTGTTTTGAGCAAGTCATGCGGTAGATAGGAGTGACTTATACACATTGTGAAGAACAGCGCCAGCACCCTCGGAAGGTGAACTCCCGCATGCCTGAGGTGTTCTACGCTGATACCGTCATGCCCGGGAGATTTGCCACCACTCATTTTCTTTAGGGCCTCTCGTACCTGCGCTGCAGAAACGCGCACCAGTGCCACCTCTCCCTGACCTTCGGACTCAGCAGGTTGTATGGGTCCCGTAGGGTTCAGTGGGGAGTGCACCTTGAAGTGGTCCCTAAACATATTTGCTATGAGCGCTGGCTCACTCTCCCCTCCCACGCTCACTGGGAGGCCAGGCTTAACATCATACTTCCTGATACCTTTCCAAAAACGACCAAAGTTTTTTACCGATTAATTTTTAGCGAGGATGTCCATCTTGAGTTGATCTTGATTTCGTTGACACCACTTTAACCGGCTCTTAAACACTTTACGCGATTTGTTCTTTTGGTCATAAATGCTACCCGACGTGGGTCGGTTGTACAACAACCACATTTTGTAGTTAAGCCTGGCCACCCGATGAGCGTCATGAACATGCTTATTCCAGCCACATAGATGTCTACTTTTATTTGGCTTCCTAGAACGCTCCTCAGTTGAATTACTAGCTGCTTCACTTAAGGTACAAACAATGTTCTGATACAATCGGTCGAGCACTAGCTTATGTTCTTCCAAACTACACGAACCGTGACTACAACCCGTAAATTCCGTAGAAAAATCAATTTCACGTAGACTATTGTGACATAGTTGATGGTACTTAGCTATTTGATTTTCGTCTCTTTCACCCCATATGACTGAGTTCCGGTGTATGTCACAAGAGCCCATTTTCGCCCTTATTATATTTAGGTCACATTTAACTAATAATGGTAGATGATCGGATACAAATACATCCTCAATTACCCCAACCTCAACAATAGTTTGCCATGCTGAGTCTGAGACGACACAGTGGTCCAGCCATCGCCTGCAGCCATGGGACGCGCTAACATAGGTATACACGTCAGAGTGCAGGCCCAGCTTTTCTATGTCGGCGCAGACCCAGCACTGGTCGGAGCAAAAGTTGATAAGCTCATCATAGAATAGCTCATTGGGATGAGCATTAAAATCCCCCATTATAAATACATTCTCCACATTTTCACTATCGATAATTGCATTTATCTCACCCAGCACCTCTGTAAAGATAGACAAGTTGTCTATTGAGTCAGTGGCATGTACACAGACAGCACTATAATAGACCGCTGAGCCACAGTAGCTCTTATGCCTACCAGACGGGCACTATTGCACTTCAATACAGTGACCTTATCAAAAATACCCCTCAACAGGCCAGCAGACGTGTCTACAGCTGACTCACCTGTATACTCAAACTCATTCGAAATAGGTCCCAGCAACGGTATGTCATAGGGAAGCAGACACGTCTCCTGAAGCGCCACTCTATATCCGATTTTTTACATATATTCTGCAGATCGTCAAACGATCGCTTTACAAAATAACAATTAAAACTAATAATACTGATATATTTATTTGACTTTAAATCCATTAAAAAAATAATTAATTATTAACTTTAACTATATTAACATCTTTTGTTTTGTACTGAAAGTATACAAAACGCCTGAAAGTTATGCCACTAGGCCAGAACTCATCATTTAAAAATAATTCTAGTTTATTCTTAGGAACATACAATTTAAAAGAGTTGTACATTTTTGTGTTCCTCATGTTTATCTTTTTTAAGGAAACACTTAACTCCGTTTTTCCTTTTATATACTCAATGATGTCTTCCTCACTCGTATCTTTACAAACATTAGACAATAAAAGTGGAACTTTCGTTTCAAACACTCTAAATTTACATTCGGGTGCCGTAGGAGCACAACCTCTTTGTGCAATTAGTTTGTAACGCTTCGCAGTCTTATTCCTCACAACTTGCCATTCAGAGAAAAGAGCGTACTCCCACATCAAAGGCCGGCAACGCACTTGTGACTCCTTTGGTGTTGCGGGTGTCTATGGGCGGCGGTAATCGCTAACCATCAGGTAATCCGTTTGCTCGTTTGCCGCCTATCACATAAAAAACCCTTTGTTTCGGAAACATTCAGGAGGCCGTTTTTAAACTTACTTTCTTACAAATTACTTATTAAAAATTAACTTCTTAATCATATTAAAAATATGAAGAATCTATTTAATAATAAATTTATTTTTAACACTTTTTCTGATTTGTTTCTTGGGTGTTTTTTTTATGTGATAGGTGGCAAACGAGCAGACGGATCACCTGATGGTAAGCGATTAACCCATGGACACCCGCAACTCCAGAGGAGTCACACGAGCGTTGCCGACGTTTGAAATAGGATGGGGGATGGGGGGAGTTGGGGGGGGAGAGGTTGGGATAGATAGATAGATAGATAGATAGATAGATAGATAGATAGATAAAATCTTCTCCTCCGGTCTCCGGAGTAATGTTTTATCAGCACTTTTTACAGTATTGGTAAAACCGAGACTGGCATCGTTCGTAAATCTGAGAATCTAGATATAACTCGCAACGACGGTAAATCAAAGGATTAAATGAACAGTTAGAAAATACTATGTTTCTAATGACCTACATATGATATTTCGTATACAGACCAGGCTTAAGCTCTATAGTCCCGTGAAACATCTCCTTTATGGTTTTCGGACTTTTCCCTTTACTTTTACTTTAATCAAATCAAATTTCTTGCAATAAATACAATAATTACCTGATGTAATCCGTTTGCTCGTTTGCCGCCTATCACATAAAAAACCCTTTGTTTCGGAAACATTCAGGAGGCCGTTTTTAAACTTACTTTCTTACAAATTACTTATTAAAAATTAACTTCTTAATCATATTAAAAATATGAAGAATCTATTTAATAATAAATTTATTTTTAACACTTTTTCTGATTTGTTTCTTGGGTGTTTTTTTTTATGTGATAGGTGGCAAACGAACAGACGGATCACCTGATGGCAAGCGATTAACCCATGGACACCCGCAACTCCAGAGGAGTCACACGAGCGTTGCCGACGTTTGAAATGGGATGGGGGATGGGGGGAATTGGGGGGGGAGAGGTTGGGATAGATAGATAGATAGATAGATAGATAGATAGATAGATAGATAGATAGATAGATAGATAGATAGATAGATAGATAGATAGATAGATAGATAGATAGATAGATAGATAGATAGATAGATAGATAGATAGATAGATAGATAGATAAAATCTTCTCCTCCGGTCTCCGGAGTAATGTTTTATCAGCACTTTTTACAGTATTGGTAAAACCGAGACTGGCATCGTTCGTAAATCTGAGAATCTAGATATAACTCGCAACGACGGTAAATCAAAGGATTAAATGAACAGTTAGAAAATACTATGTTTCTAATGACCTACATATGATATTTCGTATACAGACCAGGCTTAAGCTCTATAGTCCCGTGAAACGTCTCCTTTATGGTTTTCGGACTTTTCCCTTTACTTTTACTTTAATCAAATCAAATTTCTTGCAATAAATACAAGTTTCACCAAAAACCTGCCAATAGAAGCGTGCAAATGTTTAGATAGGGCAGTTAGTCAAGTTTAAATTCGTTAATAAAATACATTAGGTACATTATTTTAATTAAATACATAAAAATAAACATGTCATCAATTATTATTAAAAGCATTGCTCTTTGCTAAATTTCATGATTCTAGGTCAACGGGAAGCACCCTATTCGTTTTGAATCCCATGAGTGTCCAAATATGTGGCATAAACGGCCGTACCTATCTCTTGACTGCGTTGGCATAGAAGTTTGATTTTTTTGACAGCTTCAAGGGATTGCAGGCCTGAAAATTTGATATGAAGTTCAAGACCTGTGTTATAATGAATTTATACGGAACCCTCGGTGTGAGAGCTCGACTCGCACTCCACCTGTTTTTTCGTTTTTATTAAACTTCTTTCTATTAACACTTCACAGAGAGGACTACATATCGACAATCAACGACGTAAAGACATTCCTGGTGAGAAACAATGTGGACTCTATGCTTCGGAAGCGCTTCATCACGTATCTGTCGCTGTGCTGGCACACAGACAAGGTACTTCAGGATGTTTGAGGAAACTCGAAAATTTTAATAAATAATAACCGGATAATCCCACACATAGTCACAGAACGTAATCTATTTTGTTAAAGGATTTATCTACAACACCCAGTTTAGTACTAGGTGTTAAGTGCAACTATAACACAAATTACTTAACAATGCAAAGCATTCTGTGATTTGAGGAGAGACAATACAAGTGGATATTGTTGAAGCACTTCAGTTACCACAAAACGTTGAGTATTGTAAAAATTTGGTAAAAAAAGACTTTTGATAAGAATGGTAAAGCATCTACTTAGGTAGATGAAAAAAAAAATATTAAACAAAAATTTGCTCCAACGATATTAGAAGAAGGGGAAGTAGATTAGTTAGTACGTATATCCTTCGACCAATTTGAAGTGTCGCTCGCTATTTCCACTCGGAGCAGTTATAACCAAGGCCGGTGATAGCTTCGTATCATTTGACTTATAGTGAATATACCTCAAAATGTTTGTCAATATGAAATCCCTTTTCGACAGGCGTACTCCATGACACACAAGAAGTCTATCTTCTTTGATCTGCCTCCGCACGTGTACCAAGATATTGTCGCCAAACAGCGCATCAAGTACATCCTGTGTGTTCCTTTTATGAAGGTATGCTCTTTTAACTTTGACAGACTGTCAATTTTTCTCGACTTATTTCACTTATGTATGCCTTAATTCACTTGGGGAAAAAATTAGTTTTTTTTATGGCAGAGGTGGCAAACGAGCAGACGG
This sequence comes from Coleophora deauratella, assembly GCA_958295455.1. Classification (NCBI taxonomy): domain Eukaryota; kingdom Metazoa; phylum Arthropoda; class Insecta; order Lepidoptera; family Coleophoridae; genus Coleophora; species Coleophora deauratella. The sequence goes on from OY282388.1 coordinate 1,891,750, forward strand.
ATCACCTGATGGTAAGCGATTACCGCCGCCCATAGACACCCGCAACACCAGAGGAGTTACAAGTGCGTTGCCGGCCTTTGATATGGGAGTACGCTCTTTTCTTGAAGGTTTGAATGTCGTATCGGTTTAAGTGATTTTCGTAATAATTAAATATTTGTTCCATGAATGTATGAAACCTAGGTTTTTTCTCTAAGTGAATTTTAGACAAGCGTACTTAGGATAAATTAAACTACTCCATTAGGGCAACACATACCGACATAGTTCATAATGCAAAAAAATACTTTGTGTTTGGGTACGCTCTTACCCATTGTCCTTTAAGGTCTAGTATTTATTATATTTTTATTTTTAACTCTATCTATACATTCACAGTACCTCCGGCCTGAAGACCTGAAACTAGTCTCGGCGCAGACTCGCATTTTCTACACCTCCCCCAACGAGATTTTGCAGAACACCGGAGACATAGGAAATGAGATTTTCATAATCAAGCAAGGGATTTGTCAGGTAATCGTTTTGAGCTGGAGTTGATTTTAAAACATTATTAATCAAAACACATTTCCAAAATACCGCCTTGGAGAAAAACTAAGTATCTATGAGTTCCAAAAGTCATAAGGTCTAAAAAAAAACCAGCGAAAAAATAAAAAAAATATATCGAGAATGACAATATTACGACGAATAACAAAGTCATCATTTTTTTCAGTTGTATGATCCAGATTCGAAGAAGCCCATACGCCGTATAAGCGTAAAAGACAGTTTTGGTATTCTTGAATGCTTGCTCCGTAAGTAATATCATAGGTTTTATAATAATTATGTTAAGGAGTACAATGAAAAAATAAATAAAAGCAGCTAACTACTACTACTACTACTAACAAACTGTCAGCGTAAGTATTAGGTGCTTACCTATGAAATTGCAGATTAGTTATCTATCTATCTATCTATCAGCCGAAAGACGTCCACTGCTGGACAAAGGCCTCCCCCAAGGATTTCCACACCGACCGGTCCTGTGCGGCTCGCATCCAGCGGCTTCCTGCAACCTTTACCAGGTCGTCGGTCCACCGAGTCGGGGGCCTGCCCACACTGCGCCTTCCGGTGCGCGGTCGCCATTCGAGAACTTTACTGCCCCAACGGCCATCTGTTCTACGAGCTATGTGCCCTGCCCACTGCCGATTAGTTAAAAACGTTCAAAGAGAAAATTAATATAAAACAATTAAGGTTTTAAAACAACTAACTATTTCCAAAGTACCATTGGACATTGAGAAATTAAATAATGTTTGCTAAATGCACGTTGCCTGAATATTTTGAGAGCACAGTGGTGTAGAAGCCATGCAAATGGATTTTTTCGTCACTAAAAATCGCCATTTTTTCATTTAAAAAAACTTATTTTTGATTTTTGAAGGCCACACTTACCCCAGCGTGTTCTTTGTTACCATATGTATTTTTGAATATGTTGCGCATCATGTTTCACGATTTTCAGATAATTTCGATTTTTTTTTGGTAGAAAAAATTGACGCTATTGACCTTCTAAGAAAACGCCAATACAGTATTTAATGCAACCCTACTCAGATAGCTTTTACATGAGAGACATGAAATCACTAATTCATGAAGGACCTTGAATGTAGCTAAAAAATGATATATAATTTAATGGAAGTTAATTAATTTTTGGTCTAATATTATTCTGTTGAACTTTCAAAATTGAAACAGCAATTTCATAGGTAAGCACCTAATATAACACGTCTATTTTGAGAAATAAAGTAAGTAAATTGAGGGTAAAAAAAAAAAATATTAAGTTTGAGATTAAACGCTAGACTAATGGTTTCAGTTCAAAGAGGATAAGTCACTTAAGAGACTTTTCAGGTTCAATTTAACCGCCTCGCCTCCGTGGTCTAGTAGTTAGTCTGCTTGCTTCACATCAGGAGGTTGCGGATTCGATTCCCGGCGAGGTCCAACATGTAGGACTTGGTTTGCTTGGTGTTAGAGCATTTTTTGAGCCCACTTGGCTAGCTATTACCATCTTATCTAAGTCTTGCCGCAAAACATAAATGTCAACAGCATTGATGTGTTCCGGCAAGAAGATAAGATAGCCAGCTCTCCATTGCGTTGTGGAATCTTTGTAAGACCGCTTCCATCTTCAGTATCATCATCACTCACCATCGGATGCCAAGAACTTACCAATTAAGGATAAAAAACAACCATACATTACCATCAAAAAGAGATTCAGTTTCAACTATACGTTTATCAGGTTTCCCTGCATTCTACACGGTAAGCGCAGTCACACACGTGCAGCTGCTGGCTGTGCCCAACAAGTATCTGCAGAATGCGCTGCGCGTGCCCCGGCTTATTGACGCTATAGATTACGCTAAGGAACTAGACGTAAGTACCCTTTGGTCTCTCGCATCAGACACGAACACATCATAACTTGGGAACACACACTCACTCAAATCAGAAATTGGAGACTGGTAGCAATGCTCGGAAACTAGTATCACAGAAAACTTGGAACTCAGATCACCTCTGGGATCTTTCATTAATAAGCCATTTTTTATTTGAGTGAGTTTTTGTACCTATGTCGAATACCTACAGGAATACGCGCGCTCCCAAATGCGACGCGAACCATTTCTAAACTACGAAGATCCGCCACCTACGAAAAGCATTTACCGCTTTCCACTGCTGCGCAAGTTTGAACCGGACACCGCCTTCATGCAGCCCTTCACCAGGCTCGGCTTCTTCTCCATACTGCGGTGAGCATTGACACTAAGCAGTCATTTTTTCAACCGGAAGATGGTCGCTGTTAAACAGGAGTGTTCTCCCATTGATATAAATATAGTTCTGTGTTGATGGAGTGTGTTGCATGGATTACGCTAATCAACCGTCACGGGATATTTTCCCGCAGGGCGCTGAGGTCGCCTTTAAGCGGACCAGACACTATCGGTAATAATTACAGTATTTTCAAGTAATGACAATATACTGACATTATACTGAATAGAATAGAATAGAATAGAAAATCATTTATTCGAAAAGCCAACACAACTCACATGAAAAAACAAAAAATAAAAAAATACACAATTTAACAATATGTAAATTTAAGTATTTCACTACTAATTCAAAGTAAACATAAAATTAAAAATAATTTAAACACTAGGAGCACGCATCACAACAATGCGAGCTGCGCAGGCGATCGAAAAGGTTCTGACTCAGCATATGTTGCGGATTATAGATAATCCACAACGCTGGTATTCAGCCAGGACCTAAAGATGTGTGCGCACTACACGGAATAGATAAAATTAACAAAAGTAAACAAAAGTAAACAAAAGAGTTATAACAGTAATCAGTAACTTACTGATATTATACTGACAGTGTAATGGTTGGAATGATGGTCTGACGCATACTAAGCTATGGAATGTCAATATAATAATGTAAAAATACTGTCATTATTACTGATAGAGTCTAGTCCGCTTTAGAGTGGGTGTATCGCTCGTACACTAGTATTAATTGTTTATTGCCTCATACCCACAGTTAGTCAGCTGTATTTTGTATTTTTGTGTCAAATAAAAGTCATAATCTGAATGTGAGTCATAGAATCACTCCCATGACTGACTTAAAATTACTTGGCAGAATTAAACACTACAAATCCAGCTACATCAATACTGAATCATAACTCTTAAATCGTTTTAAGGGCTCATGGGTTGTGTCATTTACTGTTGGAAAGCTTGTCCCTTTAACTATCAGTACTGCCTTTTGTCTTCAGCTACGTGTTCCCTCGCTTCACGATCCGTCCCGACGGCAAGTACATTTACCGGTACGAGTGGTTCCGTGCGCTCTGCGCACTCGCATCGTCCATCATCTACCCAAGCTACACATACATGGTTCTACAATGTCCAGAATTGTATTATATAGGGTGGACATTGGATATATTGGCATATATTGATATGTAAGTTTGATATAATTTAAATTAAATTATCATCTTTGTCTTTCACATCTAAATCTAGAATATCAAGGAAAAATACGAAAAGTATCAGTAAATGAACTGCGTAAAATTAAGCATGAGGGCCTTAAAACAAACATGTGAGTCTATTAAATTAAATACGCAGAGTGCCATGGAATAGGTTTACTGATAAATAAAAAAATAACAACAGACGATTATTTTGCTCTCTAAAGTCACATTCAAAAAAAGACTGTCATATACATAGAAAAACATACCAACCACAGAGGTTCCTCGTGCCTAAGATTAAAACTATTTAAAACGCAAAGCCTTTTTGCTCTAACACCTAAACATAAAAATAGAGCAAACTAATCTGCTCATCATAAAAGGATAGAACGACTGTAGAAATCAGGAGCAGTTATCAGTACATTAACGAGTCAGTCAGTTAGGCTGGTTGGCAGTCAACAACTGTGCGTTTCACTAGAAACTTTCTACCTCGCACAACCAAACTGTGGAATGAATTGTCGCCTGCGGTATTTCCGGATCGATACGACATTCAAACCTTCAAGAAAAGAGCGTACTCCCATATCTAAGGCCGGCAACGCACTTGTGACTCCTCTGGTGTTGCGAGTGTCTATGGGCGGCGGTAATCGCTTACCATCAGGTGATCCGTCTGCTCGTTTGCCACCTCTGCCATAAAAATAAAAATAAAAGTTAGTTCAGAGTCAAAGGTTACATGTAAAAGTTGTTGGAATGGAAAATTTTCAGGATGTTACGTAAATTGCTCTTTCTGAATAAAGTAAAACAGAATATGAAAACACGTCAAGCTCGTTTGTAATGTCGTTGATACGTTAGTAAAGACTTAGAGGAGAGCCATGCTAAATTGCACATGTGTTACAGAATACAAAGAATGCTAGTTGGATATTACAATGAGGAGGGTATCCTGGTGTCGCACCCAGCCAGCACGGCAGCGCATTACCTCAAGGGCGCCTTCCTAGTGGACTTGTTTGGATCTCTCCCGCTCGAGAAACTCGAGACTGATATCAATCTTTCAAGTGCGTAGCTCACTATCTACCTCCGACCTTTCTTTTTTCACATGCTCTTAATTTATAGTAAGACATCAGCCGCCGTACCATAGAAAAGCCCTTGGGGGCATAAATTACGTCACACGAATTTCATGAATTCCACCTCCCCCCGCCCCGTCCTTGTCATAGCTGGTCTTTGTGAGACTCCCCCTCCCTTGAAATTTTACATCTAGAAATTATTAAATTAAAACACTTCCGAAATTAGTTTAATTTTTTTTATTTTTTAAATAAAATCAACATCAAATAAGAGTTGAAAAAATTAACAAAACCAAAATGATTAAAGTATCCCTCGCGCTATTACTGTACTTAGGTATATCAGATTTTGAAATGTGACGTCACGTTAAGGACCCCACCCACCCCTTGTCACACAATGTCATACTTCATCAACCCGGGAGGGGTTGATGAAGTATGACATTGTGTGACGTGTGACGTAATTTATGGATGGTCCCTTGGTTAAAACTGATGATAAGTGATGGTAATGCCAAAAGATGGAAGCAAGCTTAATAAGATTCTCCAACGCAATGGGAAACTGGCTATATTATCTCCATGCCGGAATACATACATTCTGTAAACCAGTGTTTTTCAACCTTTTTTAATACCCGACCCCTTTACAAGTTAAAATATTCTTGCAACCCCCCTAGCGCCATAAACATACAAAATATCAGTGATTTCAAAGACTACGTTTATAATTTTCTTTAGTTAGAAAATTATTTAATTTTAAGGTATCCAAAATAGAACCACATTTTTACAAATTGTTAAAAATAAACAGGTCCAGCCTTCGTATTTTTTGTATTGCAGTGTTTTTTGTATTGCAGTGCAGTGTACTTGCCTTTTTCTTTTACCTGCAACCCCCTGAGAAAGGCTTCGCGACCCCCTCGGGGGTCGCGACCCACAGGTTGAAAAACACTGCTGTAAACGATGATTTTTGACGTCAGGGCTAAGATAAATTGGTGGTAGCTTGCCAGACGTGCTCAGAATCCAATCGGGTCAAGAAGCGAACTCGCAGGCAATAAAATTTCAAATTATAATCTAAAATTATGCCACGAAAGAAATGGCAGTGATTACGCGGTGTCGGAGTTGATCTGACGGAGCAGAATAATGCTCAGTGTCTCGGTTTTGGTGAATGTAAACCTTCCGAATTTGGACTGGTTTCAAGGTGCTCATTGCTTAAGTTGCAAGCAATAAGGTAGTCTCAAATCTCGACAACGAGAAATGGGATAGATTTTTTGATGTAAAATCCCCTTTTCCAAAGCATAAATCAATCATATTTGAAATCCAAGTGGATGCAGTCGTAGATAATCCACTTCTTCCTTTTTTTTTCAGGTGAAAGAGTACTCCATGAACTGAATCCAATAGATCAGTTGCTTATGTTCAATCGGATCATTCAACTTTACAGGCTACCTGGAGCCATGGATATCGTCTCCACCTTTATAGAAAGGGAGGACATTTTGTTAATGTTAGTCACATATTTTTTTATAAATCACTATAATAGTTTACACTTCATCTAAACTTTAGATGGTTGGATGGATTTAAAACGATGTTGGTGAATGAAGTGGCATACTAACAATTCTAATGTGATGTGACCCCAAATTAACGTAAATGACATATAACCTATACATTCTTTTAAATGATTTCTTTTCTACCTACTAATAAGTTCCTATTCAAATGGAACCTTAACATGATAGCAGTCAAATGTACAAAAAAATCTAAGACATTTTTATTTAGTTAATCTGGGACACTTTTAGGATTTTTGTTTAATTTGTTTTTTGATGATATCAAATAATGGAAGGATTTTTCTACAGGATAAAGGCGATACCAATATTCTTAGTAATGATCAACATCCTGACATGTGCCATGATCTATAGCTCAGTTGAAATACTCACGGATTCAAGCCAAACAATCTGGCACATCGTGCCGCTACGTGACTTCGGCGAATCGTGGTTATATCACTTCAAGGACTCTTGTAAGTGAATAAAGAAAAGACACAACAGATGTTGTATGTTTGTTTGCATATCATCATCATCAGCCGAAAGACGTCTACTGCTAGACAAAGGCCTCCCCCAAGGATTTCCACACCGACCGGTCCTGTGCTGTTCCATCCAGTGGCTTTCCTCAACCTTCACCAGGTCGTCGGTCTACCAAGTCGGAGGCCTGTCTACACTGCGTCTTCCGGTGCGCGGTCACCACTTAAGAACTGTAGTGCCTCAACGATTATCTTTTCTACGAGCTATGTGCCCCACCCACTGACACTTTAGACGGTTTAGTCAGCTTTAGTTCTCCTACGTATCTCCTAACTTCTGATTCAATCACGTAGGGAATTACCAAGTATAGCACGCTCCATCGCCCTTCGGGTGATCTTGAGCCTTCTTATGAGAACTATAGTAAGCGTCCATGTCTCGGTTCCATATGTCATCACTGGCAACACACACGCTGCACTGGTGAAAGTTTTTAGTCTTGAGACACTTCAATTTCAATTTCAATTCTTTATTTGCCAAGTAACAATGTTACATTACTTTTAGCTCGTCCAATACAAAACAATTCAGTAAATAATAATAATTAATAAAAAATATTTTCCTTATTCGAGGCTGAGCATGTCCTTAGGCGCTTGAAAATACTCATCTAAACTATAAAATGCATTGCCTTCCAAGAAGTTCTTTACAGTTTTTCTAAAGGCGGGTAGTTCCAGTTCAGTTACGTTATGAGGCAGTGCGTTGTACATTTTAATTCTAATTGATACGCCTTGCTGGGATGTTTTAACAATTCTAGTCCTTGGTGCAATTAATTTATTTTTATTTCTAGTGTTATACTTATGTACATCTTTGAATCTTAGAAAGGTAGATTTTTCAGTATGAACTTCTATTAACGAACGGTAAATATACAAAGAAACCAGTGTCATTATCCTATTATCAACAAATAGATTTCGAGCCGATGTTCGCCGATGTTTTCTGTTTATTATTCGCAGTGAACGTTTTTGTAGCCTTAGTAATTTTTAAATTTCTGACCCATTACCCCAAACTATAATGGCGTAATTTAGCGGTGATTGCATATATGCATAGTAAATATTTATTAATGTCTGTTTATTAACAAGAGATTTTAGTTTAAGCAATGCGTAATTAGCACTAGAAATCTTGTTACATAATTTATTAATATGTACATTATGAGTTAGAGTATAGTCTATGTAGTATCCTAAAAATTTTGTTTCCTGTGCATTTTTTACTGAAGTTGTCTTTTTTGTTTCATAAGTCATTAAAGTGGTTTTGTCTACATTTAAAACTATTCCATTCGCCTCAAAACATTATTTTAAGATGCTCGTGATATTTTTTACATTAATTTCCATGTTTTATCTTTTTCTTTGATACCTACGTGTGTATCATCTGCGAACAACGTAACTGAGGCCCAGGAAAGTAAGCAATTTGGCAAGTCATTTATGTAGATAAGGAATAATACCATACCTAAAAAAGAGCCTTAAGGTACACCAATGTCTGTCGTTGCTTTAGTGGAATATGTATCATTAACTTGTAATATCTGATTTCTATTACTCAAATATGATTGCATAAAAATTAGTTCATGACCCGATATTCCATAATAATTTAGTTTATGTAGCAAGATATCATGTCGCAAGCAATCAGAAGCTTTGGGAAGACTCGTCCATGGCCTCCAAAACAAAGCTAATAACGTTCTTTATCGTCAGTGTAGTGGACTTATTTTTTCTAAATCCAAACTGTCTCTCAGTGAAAAGACCGAAAAATTCAACTAGTTTATCTTTTATAAAATATTCTAAGATTTTTGAAATAGCTGGAAGTACACATACTGGTATAGTGTTATTAGGGTAATCTTTTTCTCCCTTTTTTAAAGTGGAATAAGTCTACCATATTTGAGAACCGCCGGAAAAATCCCCTCTGAAATACATTTATTTAGTATATCTAGCAACATTTTAGCAAAATAGTCATTATCTTTAATCATCGTTTTTATTGTTTTGGTATCAAGGTTATAAACATCTTTTGTAGGTTTGCTTTTTAATTTAGAAACAATAGCTCTTAGATGTCTTAAATTCATTTGAGTGAGTTCAAATTTAGTTTTTGGTTTGTCAACTAATGTTTGATATATATCACATGTCTCTACTTTTACATTTAAATGACCTGATATCCGTCTTGCTATTGTGGCGAAAAACTATTTAAATACTCAGCGATATCTTTTTTATCTGTTAAAGTTTTACCGTCACCATTTTTTATTTTATGTATTACTGTTTTTTTTTTTTTGAGTTTTCGTATTTGTTTGTTCCCCTAATGATTTTTCATGTTCCTTTTATCTTATTGTCTGCTTTGTGGATTCGTTGTGAGTACTGAATTTTTTTAGCCTTATACATTACTTTATTTTTTATATTTTACTATCCTTTTTTTCCTTAGCTCACATGGACAAATTTCTTGCAGGCACTAAATTTTTTCTAAGTTTAATTTTGATGTCTCAATACCTTTAGTGTGCCATTTTCTATTTTTAATTTTATTCTGTTGTTTTCTTAATGGAAACGCTATTTCATAGTAATGTAAGAGTGCGCCCAAGAATATACTCATGTTTTCCTCTGCATTATTTGCCTTAAATATATTACGTTGTAGAGATTCATCTGAGTTAAATAAAAAGTGAAAGTAATTAAAGTTATCCTTTGACATATTTCTCGTTAATTTTGGTGCATTTTTGTTTTGAATATTAACATTTACATTACATTTTAATTGTATGACATTATGGTCTGATAATTTACACTCTAACACTGCAGTATCACAGTAATCTTTTTCAAAGTTTATTACAAAATTATCTAAACAAGCAGCACTGGTCTTTTCCATGCGAGTTGGTTCATTTATCAAGTAACTACAATTATAATTTAAAAGCGTTCTATTAAATCTTTTGACTTTGTTATTTTGTTCCAGTTTCAACACATCTAGATTAAAATCACCTGCAATTATTAACCGTTTCCCTTCCTTACTTAATTTGTTTAGTATTATATTTAACACATCATTGAAAATATCAAAATCATAGTCAGGTTGGTATAGACATACTATTACTAATTTAGATGTCTTAAGCTCTACTGCAGCTACTTCACAATTAATTTCAAAACTCAGTTTAGTAATGTCTTTTCTTTCTCTGCATTCAATTCCTTCTCTAACATAGATTGCAACACCACCGTGAATAAACATAATTCTATTATAATAAGCACTAAAAAAAATTTCAAGGTTAATTAAGCATCTGTCGCCCATGTCTCCGTCAACCACAGTACATCACAATTTGTTTTGCTTGTCAAAAAATCTAACTCTAAATATTTATTACTAATGCTTCTTATATTTGAGTGCACTATGTTTAGCAGCTTTGTATTAGCGCTGTCCCCTTTCGAAAATTTGTTACTTCTATTGTAGCCTTCTCTCGGTTACACTTCACAAAGTGAAGACAGGATGATTCAGAGAAATTTTCGATTTGGTTTACTATTGAGTTTGCTATCTCATGCTGCCGTTTCTTCATTGTTATTTGCGGTATTTTGGACGTGAAGATAATGCGGAGCTTCCCGAACGCTGCCCAGCCGAGTTAGATTCGACGATTGATCTCTTTCTCGAAGTTGGACCTACCTTGCTGGACTGTTTGTCCCAGATATACATATTCGTCAACAACTTCGAGTGTAGAGACAAGTTCGAGTGTTTCAACGTTCAGAGGAGAGGGCAGGGTCGGCCTTTGGGTCATGCCACCTGTGCCCAGGCACGGGGCGCAGACGCAGAGCTCAAGGGAGCGTCAAGCGCCCTGTCATAGTTGGACCTGGGCCTGAAGGACGGCACCCAAAGCGCCCCAGGTAGATGGGTTTGTTGATTTCTATATACCAGTACATACCCCTACAAAACTATTTTGAAATACATAAAAAAATTCGCGCTATTTCCCTTTTACCGCAGCGCAGTTTTTATTTAATCAATTCATGTGTTCCGATGTCAAAAAATAATTTATTCTAGCTTTTTCTTCTTAGATTAGTTATTTCCCATCCTGGTAATATAAAAGTTTATAATCCTATCACTTATCAAAACATTGAGGTATTTTGATGATGCCCAAATTATTTTTGTCAACCAGGAATTTAAAGAGCTGAGTATTCTGGGTGGGAATCCTGGAGCCAATTTTGACCAAACATAGAACAACCTCCAAAATAAACCTACTTTCATATATAAAAAGTTAGTTGTAATTTAAAAATATAATAGTAAAGGGTGCCGAAAAACATTTGGCACAGGGCGCTCAAACTGCTAAAGCCGGCCCTGGGAGTGGGAGTAACAAGGACGTTTGACATAATTTTCGTATTATCCATGTTCACTTTAAGACTCACTTGTTGGGAAACTCTACTGAGGCCTTCGTGCATTTCACCTAGGTCCTCCAAGGTCTCAGCCACGATCACGATATCGTCAGTAAATCGAAGAAATCGTCAGAAATGATGTACTCACCATTGATGTAATGTAATAATTGACGTAATTTTGTAATGCCAAGTCCTCTCCAGTCCAGAAGCTTGAAAATGTCTTCCAATGCAGCTGTGAACAGTTTCAGAGATATAACGTCTCCCTGTCTCACCCCACGCTGCAGCCAGATAGGTTTCGAATTCTGATCCTGGAGGTGGACTGACATGGTGGCGTTTTACAAACACTTTAACACTTCGATATATCGATATACGATTTGGCACCGTTGAAGAGACTGTAAGTACTGTAACACAGCCCAGGTCAAAGACTTCCTCATAGTCCACAAACGCCTAGCATAGTGGCCGAATTTACTCTTCGGTCTTCTGTATAATCTGCCGCAGCGTATGTATGTGGTCTATGGTACTGAAGCCAAGTCGGGAACCAGCTTGTTCGGGAGGCTGGAAGTCGTCAAACCTGCGTGCGAAATAATTCGTAATGACTCTCGAAAACAGCTTGTAGACATGGCTCAGAAGTGATATGGGTCTGTAATTCTTTAGCAGAGTCTTATCACCCTTCTTGAAGAAGAGCACCATCACTCTTCTGTGTCATGCTGTAGGCGTTCGTCCCTCGAGCATGACGGAATTGAATAGCTTCTGAAGAGCTATAAGTACCGGTTTTTCACCTGCTTTCAGAAGCTCAGCCGTAATTCCATCATCACCCGGTGCTTTGTTGTTCTTAAGCTGTTTGAAAGCCATTCTAATCTCGCATAGGCTGACGTCTGGCATATCTTCGATATAGTGTCGGGTTAATCTGACTCTCGGGTCTTCAGCCAGATTTCTGACAGGTAAGCGTTTAGTCGTGTATAATTACTCGTAGAACTTCTCAACCTCTTCCAACAGCTCAGGCTTGTACGACACGACTCTGCCATCCTTAGTTTTCAGCTCTGTCAGTTGGTTTTGACCAGCAGATAGATCCATTGCGAATACTTTTGACCCTCAATTGCGCTCGATAGCCTTTTTAATACGATTGGTATTAAATTGCCGTATATCGCGTGTCAAGGACTTAGAGATCTGTCATTTTAGTCACCGATACTGACAAGCATCTTCAAAGGATTTCAGAATCAGGCTCCGTCTTTCATCCATGAGTTTGTATGCTCATACTCGGTTACTACCTGATGTTCCACTTTACATCACCCGCGGTCACGTACGGTGTAGCATATTAAAGCTAAGTTTGGTGAAATAAATATATATCTTTTAGTAACTTCGAACTACGAACGTATGCCTTGTTTAGAATAAAGGGCGATACGATCCTAACCAGAAGTCAATAGTTATATAGCTTGCTGGCAAAAGATCTTGCGTGTTGTACTTAGCTTAGACGCTTCCAAGATTCGTTTGCAACCTAATCATTCCCACTGCTGAGGCAAAAGTCCTTTTCTCATATCTCGGGAAAGTAAGGCCATCCTCTCCACTAGGGGCCAAGTCCGGATTGATGGAGGTGGTGCTAGTGGCCAATCCCAGTGTAAGAAATTTTAAAACCGCCTGTTAGGCCTTATGATACGGCTTAAAGACTGCCATCTAGTTATAACAACTGCCTTGCTTCACTTGCCTTGCGCGGCATGAAAAAGGTCGAGATAAATGGCACTAACAGTGAAACTCAACGCGACCACGCCACGCAAGCCGCACTGATCCACGACAGCTTCGACCGCGCCAAGCCTTATCGTATTTTATTTTTTAGATCGTTTCAACATCACAGAAAGCCCGTGGAACCTTCAGCTTACAGTTTTCTCGTGGACAGTTTACGAGGTCACCTCCACCGGTTACAATATCTTCCAACCCAGTAACTCGAAACTCATCTGGATACTCTATCTTGGGATGCTTCTTGGTCAGTTTGACTATAAAAGTTTATTTGCTAATTAGCAAATATTATACCAAAAAAAATTGTAGGCACATTGTACACAGCACCAGAAAGCGAGAGTTTTTAAAATTGTTCTATGTATTATGATATTTCTGCTTTATAAAAATTTAAATCATTGTTTACTACTGAACATATTATACCAAATTGAAAGGAAATATAATAGAACAAAACTTTGAAATTGTAATAATTAAATATTATAATTGTAAATCTTACCTGCTCCTTGAACGGACCTTGAATAATGCTGAAAGTTAAAATATGCTCGAAAAACGGAACTGGCTCCTGAAGTAACCGTTTCTGGCTGAATCTGCTGCACAGCTGTTTCTCTAACATATTAAGTAGTAGTGCTCGTCAGATAATATCGCAATATACTCGTACCTATCGCTAATAAAATTTGTATCTGACAGGTGGCATGATGACGACTTACTTTGCCGTGCGCGTGATCAGTATCCGCGCAAACGTGAACAAGATGCTGGCCAACTTCCAGGAGCATATGAAAGACATCGCCCAGTACATGGAAAAAGAGAAGCTGAAGTCTAAGCTACAGACGTAAGCTAATAATAATTAATAATAATTTTCCCGTATCAGGAGTCAGATATGGCAACAGTCACTGATGGAAGAAAAAGTAAAACATTTTCTTATTCGCATTACTGGTACTAGTGAGATGTTACTACACCTCAGTGATGGTTACAATGAGAACAAGCTACAATAAAATCTGGCAATGAAGCTTTATACTGATTAAAAAGCATTTCGTCATTATTATCATGGACATAAATGTCTATTCTAGAAGACTCAAGCTGTTTTCACACTAGAAAAAATATATTATGAAGAATATGAATACCCTACAATAATAAATACAATATATTTTATACCAAACGACACACCTGATTTAACAGAAAATACCTGCACTGTTCATAAAATGTTACAAACAAACAAACAAACAATCGTAACAGTATTTTTAGCGCGTCACTCTTTTGGCTTTTTTATTCTACCTATAGCTTTATCGTGGCTCGAACCAGGGCCCGCTTTTCGATTTAAACTTTCCACTTTGCTTTTATATCCGCTCTTATTGCTCAAAACTTCCTGGCCTTCCGTGCGACTCTTTTTCTGCTACCTAACGATGTTCTGGTCAGTGCTTTACCGTGGTTACGTGGGTCTATTAATTCAACTGTCTCCAGCTTAATTTTGTTGCTCTAATCCTTAAGTTTTGTAATATCATTTGCCTCTGCAGAGACGTGATCGCGTACTACGAGTACAACTGGGAGAAAACTGGTGGCACCGACTATAGAAATGTGCTCAAGCTTTGCGACCAGATCACGCTCAGAACTGATGCCATCCTACATCTCTATGGACACACTTTCGCTAAGGTAGCTTTCCAGTTTTGAAATCTTAATTTGCAGTACCAAAGGTTAAAAATATTACAACAAATATACAAAATAAAACATCTTGCAGTCGTAATAATAACAATAAATTTTCAATATATTTCAGGACAGGTACCAAAGTGGACACAACGAACTATAAACACTAAAACACAGATAAAATACTTGTATTTAAAAAATATCACAAATCTACGAATCAGTTTTTGATATTCAGTGCATCCTTAATGGGATATCATAGTGGAAATGACGAACTAAAAAAAAACTTAATTTTTTCATAGCTTTGAAGTTTTTATTTTATTCTAGTGCCCTATCCTATACCATTGCGATTTGTCACTTCTCCGCGTGGTGGGACGCGCGGTGTTCAGTCAGTACTTCCTAAATGAGACCACGATCATCTCGAAAGGGGAGCTCATTTCTGACATGTACTTTGTGGATTACGGTACCGTAGATGTGCGCGAGAGCAAGGAGATTTTACGAACGGAAGCCAGACTGCCTAGGGGCAGGTAAGTTTATATAATTCATTTAAATGCACTTTAAAAGTAATGGAGACTTCTCTTTCTTCATAGTCTTCTGAACGTAAATTATTAGTGTCGCGAATTCGCAATGCCCTAAAATTACCATCCTAGAAGTCTTAAACGGTAATGGCTATCCTGTTCTACCCGCTGCGCAGTGGGGTATTGGACCCATAAACCCGGACATTTACGAAAATATCAAAAGTGAAGCTATAATCCATTGATAGCACTCATTATTAGTTTATACCTATGTGCGTTCATACTGCGAGAATGGAGTCACTGAGGGCCCCGTACCGTACACGGTGCCTGAGGGAACTTGGTCGACTTAGTGGCTGCTTGTGTGTCTTTGCGCTCGCTGTAGTGAATTTTTTATTGGTTTTCGGTGGTTGTCTCGCGAATATGGAACATTGCCTACATTTGTTTTAATATGGAAGGGTTAACTTAAGGCAAGGACAATTTATTTTGAATATTATAATTATTGTAGTTTGAAAGTTCTATTTATAAAAAAAATATTTATGTGAAGTTAATTTAAGTTAATAAATAACTAAAAAAAATTGCTTTTCGTCAGATACTTGTAGACTTTAAGTACTGTTTGTTCGGGTAAAGAAGGGGAGAGCAATTATAGACGTGAGCGTTCACTTCAGAGGTATTCAGTCAACTGAGGTTGCACCGCTAGACGCACCCCGCGTTCCTAATACTAACATCCCTCCACCCTTAGCTTAGAAAAATTGTCTATAGTCTACAAATTTACTAATTCGTTTTTGTGGCTCTGCCGCCTCTTGTGTGGTACCTTCTGACCCTTCAGCATTTTCGTGTCTGTTCATTACTGTTCATTTCCTCTGTTGGCTCGCCATATTCTTTATTAGAACAATCTGATACATGGGCCGGAGAATTCACAGGATCCAAAACATTATCATTCGGTGGCAGCTGCAAGACATAATCTATTACAGGTGCTGAATCAGTCAGGTTGGTGTCTTCACTAGGTGGCGCAGGTAATAACACAATACTTGGCATAACATTGTGATGTTCGCTCTGTGACTGTGTGGAACTAGGAGAATTCTCAGGTCGATGAGGTACCACATCCTCCCTTCTATAGATTAAAAATTGATTTAAGTGTCTTTTTAAGAGTTCATTATTTTCTAACAACTTAACGATAAACACACTTTTCCCTAACTTTTCCATAATAATTCCCTAAGGGAATACTTTTTTTATTTTTGTACATTTTTACCAATACAATATCACTGTTCTCTAATTTTACTGACTGATTTCCATGGTATGATTTACACTGCGAGAACGGCTTTTCTTTTACAACATCATCGAGGGTAACATCGGATGATTCCGGCTTACTGGTATCAAGTAGTTAAATCAAGTCTTCATCTTAATTTGCAATTTCTGCAGGTGACCTGTCCGTTGTACTATGTTTAGAATTCCTTTATTGAAACAAAAACTAATTTAATTTATTTGAAGGGAAAAGGTTTTTGAAAAGATCACTCAGTCCACACACACACACCTCTGTTTTGCTGCATTTGCTTGTCTATTGTAAAGCGACTCAAGTAAGCAGCTGCATTTTGCGCGATCGGTACATACTCGATTATAAAGTTATAGGATGATAGATACATAGCATAGCGCTGCAAGCGGTTCGCAGTAACTTCCGGTATGCCTTTTGTTAGACAAAATATCGACAGGAGTGGTTTATGATCTGTCCTCAGTATGAAGGGTTCTGATCTACCATACAAATAGAGGTGATATTTTTTACACCGAAAATAATAGCCGTAGCTTCTTTTTGGATTTGACTGTAGCTTTTTTCAGCTACAGTCAATGAACGTAACGCATACGATATCGGTCCTTCATCATTATCGTCTTTCTGCGATAGTACTGCGCCTAAACCGGTAGGGGAGGCGTCCACCATTAGTATTAACTTTGCTTCAGGGTTAAAATGCGCAAAAGTTTTTTCAGACGCTAACTCGCGTTTTATTCTATACACTGACATATTGTGACATTTATCCCAACGCCATGTAACATTCTTTTGTAATAATTCATGCAATGGCTCTAAAATACCCGATGCATTATAAACGAAATTACCTACGGTAATAATTTACCATGCCAAGAAACGATCTTAATTCGTTGACGTTAGACGGCGTTTTGGTGTTTATTATAGCTTCAATTTTATCTTGACATTTGTGTAGACCGTTCCTATCAATCTTAAATCCTAAATAAGACCCTGAGTTTTGGAAGAAAGCAGTGCCGTAAATAGCCTTTTTTGCGCCCTGTGCGAGCTTCTTTAACTGCGCCCTTGTATTTTTTAGATATTATAGGTACCCTAGAGCAGTGTTTTTCAACCTGTGGGTCGCGACCCCCTGGGGGGTCGCGAAGCCTTTCTCAGGGGGTCGCGAGTAAAAAAAGTAAGTGTTTATAGGTCCTACATTGCAATGAAAAACTAAGATTTCAGTGAGAAGGTGAAGATGTTAATAAGTAAATCATTTTCTAATTGATAAAAATTATAAACTAGTCTTTCAAATCACTAACCTTTTTATAAAAGGTAATTTTTAACCCCCCCCCCCCCTTCAAACTTCTTTTTTCAAGCAACTTTCCCTAATTTTTTTTCGCAAATTGACCATTGGTTATTTAGGGAAAGTTGTTCAGTTTCATTAGTAGAAGCCACTGTAAAGTTTTGGTGGGGGGTCCAAAAATAACCCTGTATGTTTATGGCCCTAGGGGGGTCGCAAGAATTTTTTTCTCTTGTAAAGGGGTCGGGTATTAAAAAAGGTTGAAAAACACTGCTCTAGAGCAATGCTATGTATGTATATTCTATACTTTATTTCATTAAGGGTGATAAAATAAAACTTGGTGTTGGTGGACCAATTATGTAATATTTTGCGCTGCCAAAAAAATGAGCGCGATGTTTTGTCTAATTTAACAGACGTTTCTGATGATACTGGCATATAGGTACGTACGTGTTGGAATCGAGCACTACTTATCAGCAGCAAACCGAAAAAATAATGGTCCTGCCTGGTCTGGCCATTCTTGCGCCCCCCAGAGTCTACGCCCTGTGCCGGGGCACCGGTGGCACCGCTATTTACGACACTGGAAGAAAGAACACTTTTTCATTCTGTAACACCAATCCGGACTTTTCTAGTCTTTGAAATACTTGATTTAGTCTGTCTAAATGTTGTTTTTTATCAATTCCAGTTATTAAATTGTCATCTTGATGATAAAAAATGGTAAGACTGCCTACAGAACCTTTGGCCATGATGAATACACACGCGTTATATTAGTTATCATACTTTCTCGACCATTATCGAGTAGTGAATATTTATTCTGGTTGTTGCTGTATCCTTTTTTAATAGGGTCAAAAATAAAATTTTGCAGACTTTTGCGGATTTGGCTGCAGTTTTTTTTCTACTAAGGATAGAAATTCCATGTTTTTTATGATAAACAAAATTTTTAATTTTTCGTCTTGAAATCGACTACGGTTGTATAGGAGGTTGTAAAATCGGTATAGATATCTTACAACAAAATGACGCAAGAAATTAAAAACCCAGATCAATTATATCTGCAAGAATTTGTCAAAAACTGCACGATGGCCTGGAGATAGAACTCTTAAATTTTAAAAGTAAAATAGCTCGTTACAAAAGTAAATATTAAAGCAGATAGGCAATAGAAAGTCGGAAAACATATCATTTCAACCTAAAGAACAAAAAACGGACTCGAAAGCGTCATTTAGATATATAAGTTAGACCAACAAGAAATCAAACAGAAGTTTGATTGGCAAAGAAATAGGTGATGCAGCTAAAATATAGCTGCAACTACAATAGAACATAAGTAGAAGTTACCTCATTAAATTGCCGTTCCGGGATCATTTTATAAACGGCTATTTTATATAAAAAATTTGAGATCTCTGTATCCGGGCCATCGTGCAGTTTTTGACAAATTCTTGCAGAAATAATATATGTTCTGGTTATCTAATTTATTGCGTCATATTGTTGTAAGATATCTATTAACTACGACTTTATAACCTCCTAAACTACCGTAGTCGATTTCAAGAAGAAATAACAACAATTTTGTTGATCATAAACATAAATCCGTGTTCATGTTTTGTATGTGCAAAACATGCTACCCGTCTTTTGTAATGTTCTTTCAAGTTACCTGCTCAAAGGTTGACTGGAAGAGATCCCTTCCAGGGATTAGTCGGCCTTTGTACAAACTGTTATTTATTTTATTTACACAATATTGTTGTGTAAAATTTATGTTTTGTGCAATAAAGAGATTACAAACAAATAAACAAATCCGCAAAAATCTGCAAAATTTTATTTTTGGACCCTATTACGAAAGGTTTCAGCAACAACCAGAACAAGTATTCAATAATCGATAATGCCCGATGATGTACTTAAAGTCTACAAGTATCTGACGAAAAGTAATTTTTTTAAATTATTTACTAACCTCACATATATTTTTTATAAATAGAACTTTCATATTACAATAATTTTACGAGTAATAATTACAATAAGTTTTCCTTGCCTTAAGCTAACCCTTCCATATTAAATCAACAGTACGCAATGTTTTATATTCTCGAGACAATCACCAAAAACCAATGAAAAATTAACTACAGCGCAAAGACACACAAGCAGCCACCAAGTCGACCAAGTTCCCTCAGGCACCGTGTGCGGTACGGGGCCCTCAGTGACTCTATTCTCGCAGTGTGAACGCACATAAGTATAAACTAATAAAGTATGGTATCGGTGGATTTATAGCTTCACTTTTGATATTTTAGAGTTTATGGATCCGATACCCCACAGTGCGCTGGAACACTGCACGCTGCTTGGCGATAGATATTGTAACAAAACTAATTTGTTGAATTTTGTTGAATTTGTTGAATTTTTAAGCAATTTGTAAAAGACTGTTTGTCTCTAATAAAATTAAAATAAAAAATGAAATAAAAACTAACAAACAAAATATAACAAATTTAACGAAGATAACTAACTAATCATAGAGTTTTAAGCTCATCATGACCACCGCCGTCCTAGTCCATTACCGGTTTTTAAATAATTCTGCAGTGTTTTTGGAAACTTGGAGAAAACGTCAGCTATCTGCAGCCCCACCGACATTGTCGCCACAGCCCACTGCCACCTCCTGCAGATCAACACGCTTATGTTCTACGATATTATCCTCGACTTCCCAACCGTGAAAGTGCTTTTGTCGAAGTACAGGCCCAAAAAGGAGGTATATATCATGTAGATAGCCATAAAGCGGGAATTTTTGCATTGGAATTTTAACAGTGTCCTTGCCTTTATTTGGTTTAAATGTGTTTACTTGAACGTGAAGGCGGTGAATTTTTGTTGTGTTGAAGTCATACACGTCGAAGTATTGTGCTTATCAATATGGGTTGTTATTAGCTACAATTCAATCATTGTGTTTGTCAGTCCCTTTTTATTAACATTATTTACATCAAGTATTTTTTTTACTTCACTAGTTTAATACATAAATAATTAATAAGTCACATAAAACGGAAGCCGCTGGATGCGAGCAGCACAGGGCGTGTTGGTGTTGAAATCCTTGGAGGTGGCCTTTGTCCAGCAGTGGACGTCTTTCGGCTGACGATTATGAAAGTGATTTATTTCTTGTTACTTTGATTCCCTTAATAGGTTTTGAAATTGTAACTTATAAAACTTTAATATTTTAGTTAACTATTCTGCTTACTCTTAAATTTACAGAATTACATTATCGGAGGAATTGGCGAAGGTTCAAGCTTAATGAACCAATGGAAGGAGCACAGAACGCCCAGCTCACCAACGATAGTCGTCAGCAGAAAAGGCGTTTCTAACTACTTCAATATCAATAGCAGAGCCTGTCAAACATACCTCATTATCGTCAGCTTCGCTGTTTTATTTTTAGATATTTATAATGCCGGATTTCAGGCCAATACTATGATCATTATAATATTCCTGTACTTCTTAGATTTGGCCTTCGCTCTCAAAATACCACTAAGCTACATTCAGCCTTACGTGGTCGTAAAAGGGGAACAAAGGATTGCCTTAACAGAAAACAGGAAAATGTATGTATGGTTTCTTAGGTTTGATTAACTATCGATCGTAGTATTGTCTTTATACATTATGCTTTGTCTTCTTTAAAGCTAAGACAGTTTGAGTATTGTTGTTACCAATAAAAAAGGGTTTACCTTCTTTTTGCTAAATTTTAGATATCTAGATGCTTTTAACTCATGTTACTAACCACTTAGCACTTCATAGTAAAGAATATGTAAAATCATCAAATATTATTTCAGTTACTTCAAATCAGAGTTCTATTATGACTTATTGTCTTGCCTGCCTTTTGAACTATTCTGTTTGATAGCCACGAAAAATGAGAGATGGAGAATGTTCGCTTTATTGCGGCTAAATAGACTTCTCCGAGTTGTGAGTATTAATTAATGAACATAAAATATGTTTATTTTACTAGCTCGCGACTTCGTCTCAGTGGATTTCAGAAATAATTAAAATATTGAGGCAGCGCCATCTAATGATAAAGTAAAAATTTCAGTGTTAGCCATTCCTCTGGATACCCTCGATTTTTTCGGGATAAAAATGTATTTTTCTGTGTATTAGTGTTATCTATCTTCCTTCCAAATTTCATTCAAATTCGTTCAGTAGTATCGGCGTGAAAGTGGAACAAACAAACAAATTAACAAACATCCATACCTTCGCATTTATGTGGGGATGTGCAGATGGGATATGCTTGTGTGACTATACTGTTTGATTTTTGTTGTGTTGGTAGTAATGAAGTGTATGTCGTGAAGTGTGTTGTTACGAAGAGACGTGAATAATAAAAGATTGCTGCCGCTGCTGTTCAAACATAACCCACAATTGGGATATATTTTGTCACGGGATTTGAAGCGGTGTGGTTGGGCCAGCGAAGAAAGACGTAAAGAAGTTGAAAAATGTGCTAGAAGAATTTAAAAAGACGATTAAATAAGTAAAAACGTTAAAAAACAAAGGACAAGACGTAGATAACGACGACGAAAATGTATTTTCAAGACTACGAAGACGTATTTTCAAGACAAAGACAATTTATATTAACAACGAAGATACCACAGGACGACATAACATTCTGATTACGAAGTAAAAAATCCAGCGAAGTGCGAGTCAGACTCGCACACCGAAGGTTCCGTATAAATTCATAATTACACCACTCACCGCGACGAATTAGAGTAGACCGGTTTTAAACTTTGTACTGTAAAATGTTGATTTGTATACAAAAACCGCGGGGTACCACACACTGACACCTCTTCTACGCCCGGAGGCGCGATTCGCACAACGGATCCGCGCTCTCGGACGGAGACGCGGTGCGATTCGCAGGGTACCACACACTAGCGCCGCTTCTCCGTCCGGAGGCGCGATTCACGCGCAGGGTATACCACTGCACCGCAGTACCATCCGGAATTCGGACGGAAACCGTCTGGTGGGGCGGAATCCGCGCCTTCATCGTGCACCGCAGCTTCGTACGAAATTCGGGCGGAAACCGTCCGGTGGCGCGGAAGGCTGCCGCATGCGAATTTCGTCGCTCCGCGCTCCCGTCCGATTTCCGCGTCAGTGTGATATCCGCGTATATCAAATTCTCAGATCTGCAATCCCTCGAAGCTGTGAAAATATCAAATTTCTATGCCAACGCAATCAAGAGCTAGCTGCGGAAATACGGTTGCAATTTATTGAGCAATTATCATTATTATTTAATCCGGGCGCCTGGCAGCTTTCCAGCGGTGGGAATGAAAGTGGTTGAGCAACAACGGAGTAGTAAAAACAGTTGAAGGTGTGCAATTTATAGAGCTCTGGATTTGGTGTGGTATTATAGCTCATTATGTATTTAATTCGAATATAGCATTGCCAGGCGTTTTGGTTGGGGGAAAACAGTGCCAGGTGATCTCCAAAGTGCGTGAAAAAGGCCAAAGTCAAATTTTATTGTTTCTTTAACCAAAGGGTGAAAATGAAACCCTATTAACCCTACTAAGCCTGACTGACTCTCACTTGGCCGGTTTTTACTTTCGAGCGACGAAGGAATAAGAAAGTATTGTCATGCCAAAAAAAAGAACTTGAGATTCTGATGGGGATCGATTGTCTTGCATTAATAGAGCCCAAAAAACAAAAACAAAATTAAAAATGTCTGTGTGTGTGTGTGTGTGTGTGTCCGTCCCGTGCTCTAGCGCCTACACCAGTGGACGGATTTGGATGAAATTTGGGTTAGGGCAATATTTTTTAATATCTCCAGCAGTTTTTATTTTTATTTTTTTTATCTTTTTTAAATCTTACTTCACAACCCGGAACTTTGGCACTTTTTCACGCACATTGGACGTCACTTGGTACTACTTTTCTCCCAACCAAAACGCCTAGCAATGCTATATTCGAATTAAATACATAATGATCTATAACAACACACAAAATCCAGAGATCTATAAATTGCACACCTTCAAAAAGACATTGCTTGATTCCCATACGAGTGTTCAAATATGCGACATAAACGGCCGTATCTCTTGATTGCTTTGGTATTGAAGTTTGATTTCTTAACAGCTTTAAGGCCCGAATATTTGATATAAATTTCAACTTGATACGTTTATGCGTTCCTGAGAAAAAGGGTTCTGACAGACAGACAATATACAAAGCTGAAGGGGTATATGTGTGCGTGCGCGCGCGCGCGCGTGTGTGTGTGTGTGTTGTGTGTGTGTGTGTGTGTGTTGTGTGTGTGTGTGTGTGTGTTTGTGTGCATGCATGCGTGCGTACATGTGTGCGTGCGTACGTTCGTGTGTGCTTTAAATAATTAAATGGTGTTATTCAATATACGTACATACGTTTTGAGCCAGTTTATCAATTTTGTTTTACATTCATGTTTATTAAGGCTATACGAGGTGTTACAAAAATACCCGTAATGGTTGAAACGGCGGGGAGTGTGAATCATTTTAAATTTTCGACATGTGAATCATTTTAAAATCGACAACAAGATTCACCATGTCTACTACACCAGTAAAAAACGACTGAAGTAGAGAAAAATTATCATACCTACTTCCTTGAGGTGCTGGCAGTAGTAGTAGCTGTATAGAAGTTCAGAGTATACCTGTAGGTATTAAATTTAAGATTGTGACAGATTTTTCAGCGCTCACCATGACGTTACAAAAGAAAAAAATGCTCTTACGAGTAGCCAGACAGGCAGTAGCGCTGGAAGAGTATGATTATGAAATAGAGCACAGACCTGGAACAACCATGAAGTATGTTGATGCACTAAGCCACTATCCAATCCGCCTCCAGATTATTGAACTGACTGCAAAACTGGAGAAGGCACAGTTTGAAGATCAAAAGCAAAAGTTGATAATGAAAATATTAGAAAAGGAAACATACGAGAATATCAGTCTCAAAGGAAATATTCTGTACAAGGAAGCAGGAGACAGGTCGTTACTGGTAATGCCTAAAAATTAAAAAACACCATGATAGAGGACATTTTGGTATTAAGAAGAAGGAAGAGCTAGTTTCAAGAAAATATTATATAGAAAATCTAACAGAGAAAATAAAGACGTGCATAGATAACTGCGTGGAGTGCATTCTATCCTCACACTAACGCGGGAAAAGGAAGGATTACTTCATCTAATTTGATCATCAATCAATATTGATCATATAGTTCAATAATAGCAGAAAAGAGGCAACAAGATACCGAGTCGGAGATTTATTTTCTTTGAAGAAGACTCGGTTTGGCGCTAAGAAACTAGATGCCAAGTTCTTAGGACCATACGATGTATGGACGTCGGTCTTAATGACAGATATTCTCTGAGAAAAGTTTCCGGTGATGGTCCTCTAATTACAACGGGAAGCTGTGACATGATGAAAAGATGGCTAGAATGTGAATCTTATCTAGAATCGGAGGACGACGAAGAATCGCCCAAGCCGTGCGACCTGCAGGATGGCGCTGGCGGTGCGGGGAATGTGCAGATGGTGCTAGCAGCGCCACGCACCGGTTTAGGACAAGCTTAGGTCTCGCTTAGGGAGACGCGAGGCGTTGCGTGGCGTGTTTTTCAGTACAAACGCTTTTAAATAAACGCTCTTTTAAATTACTATATGTTTGATTTGACCGCGCGACGCGACTCCAGAAGCACCGCCCAACGCCCCACGTCTCCCTAAAAGAAGCCTTAGTGTGTCTATAGGTACTGTTTGATTATTGTTGTGTGGTAGTAATGGAGCATTTCACATGAAGTGTGTTATGAAACGAGTTGTAACCAGGAGACGTGAAAAATAAAAGTGTGCTGAATTAATTTGATAAAAAGTTTATACTTATTTGAAGCCCATACTGCTGCTGCTGCTGCTATTTAAACAAATCCCACATTTATACTATTAGTGAAATACTTTCGCATTAATAATATTAGTAAGATGAGATAAGATTAATGCTAGTCCTACCTAGTCACGTCGATCACGCAGGTTAATAGACTACAGATGATCATAACCTAAATGGTTTTTAGTGGCATTCATCTTAATGGTTTCCGTGCTTCGCAGAGGAGATTAAGCCGTTGATGCCAGCTGCTACCACTAGATGACAGTCGTAAAGCCCTACTGTCAGCAAGCCTTATAGGCGGTTTGGAAACTTCTAGCACTGATGTTGGCCGTTAGCCCCACAACTTCCACCAATCCGGAATAAGCCGTCTTATGTGGAGTATGGCCTAACCTTTCCAAGGTATGGGAAGATACCCATGCCCTTGCAGTAGAGATATTATGGTTTTTAACGAAGGTTTTTTTGTCAGTAGTTATAGGAAACTTTGTATATTTTTGTATAGATTCGCATAATCTATCTTGTGTCTCTATGTGTGTTAGCCAACCTGAATAGGGTAGATCATTAATTGATAAATATTGCAAGTTTAAGTTAGTCCTCTTCTTGTGCTATCACAACGGACAGGCAGCAATTGCTTGGTGTTTCACTTAGCATCTCCCACACATACGTGTGAGGCGCACCCCGGACACTTCATACAAATATCGCGTTACTACATAGAAATTGAAAACTTCTTCTTGTCTGTACACGTGTTAATATGTGTGAGAGTATGTAGGGCTACTTACACTTAAGGCTTCTTGGTCATACTGCCTTGTCGTAGGTTCCACTTATTTTTGTTATGCTGACGTTTTTAGTAATTGATGTTTGCGAAAACAGTAGAACTTTTTAATGACAGATATGAACATAAACGACAGACATTTACATTAGACATTTTTAATGAATACTGCATACACGAGACAAGGCTGTATAGCTTTCTCCCGAAAAAAAAATGTCTATGGTTTGCCAATCTCTTGACAACTGGAAGTCACACAGGGGGATAAGGTAGCGTTCAGAGAGCGGCAGGGAGTGTCCATACTGTATAATGTCCTTATAATGTGATGTAACACCTAAGGACGTGAGCATTGCGACTGTCATGCACATTTAGTAATCAGATTTTCAGGTTTCCTATTAAATGAATGAAGTGAAATTGTTAATTGTAAATTTTTAATTATTTTAATTTTAATATTTGAACCCTAATTTTACACTGTACTTCGTACATTTTTTTTTCGAATAAATGAACTTGAACCGCATTAAATTTGTGCAGTTTGTTCATATTAATACATAGTTCTAAGGTCACGTTTAAATCACTTGCTCACTTTTTATATTATTGTATATTATAACCACCTGTTGCATGTCAGGTGACAATCCAAAGCTGCTTGAAGAGGCACCAGGCCAAGCTCAACATTAATCTGGTGTTCAGCACCATCGTGGCAGTCTCCATATGGTTCTCCCTTTTCGTCCATACCACCTCGTGCCTCTGGTATACCGTCGGCGTATATGAAGACAAAATTAAACCTTATTCTTCGTGGATGTACACCGGTTTGTGTTTCATTTTCATCTTTATTCATATCCATACAAATACTAATTTATTCTATGGCTTTATATTATGTGAATAGGCAGTGGTCTAAGGAAATAGGTTTCACATAAGGAACTGTAAGTCATACATACATATTGCATTAGATATTATCCCAAACCTGCCGCTTATGCTGCCTGACGTGTAACGTTTCTTTATCGTAAAATTCGTTAATTTACACATACCTATTTACTTACTTCGATATTGCAAAGTTTCACCTCTATACTCTATAAGTCTATACGTTTCTTGTCTGTCCAAAAGATAGCGGAAAACCACACTGCTTGAACCAATACGTATGCTCGGTGTACATGATTTTGACAACTTTTGCCCACAAAGGAGTGGGGGATATTATGGCCAAAAACCCCATGGAGGTGAGGAAATATTTCGTTTTTTTTTTTATATTTATTTATTAGGTTCATAATCAACTATTTACACCAATACTAACATTACAGTATTTGACAATGTATAACTTACATTAGTGTAACAGTCACTACAGACGAACACCACATGTATAAATTTGTACGTAATTAACATGTTGTTGCAATACTCAACAAAACTTAAAAAATACAGAAACAATATATATCATTTACAGAATATATTATTATATACTAAACAATATTTAAACAGTAAATAAAATACGATATTTCTAGTAAAAATGCAAACAAGTACATACTTTAGGATAGTTACTAAATATTTGTAATTAATCAAAACTGGAGGAAAGTAATTGAAGGGTAGATTTGTAAAATTTACCCAGAGTATCGAAGTTTATGTCAATTACTCTGCTACAGCTATTCAGTATTCTACACAACCTACATATAGGAGAATTACATCCCAGGACAGTTCTCCTAAAGGTGGGCACAGTGGGGTTATTGGTACACGGGGTATGCGGAGAGGTGCGCGGAAACGGACAAGACTCAGTAGTTGCGGACAGTCAATTTCATTGTTAAATAATTTAAAAATAAATGTTGCATCTAACATGCGTCTGCGGATATCCAGAGAATACATTCCGAAGTTCTGTAGCCTCGTTTTATAAGAGATTGTCCTTCTTGCCCTCCCAGTAGAGAAGGATAGGTGCCAGAATTTGCTCTAAGTATATTGTAAGTTATGTGCGAATATTAAAAGTGCGTTCAATGTATTGCACCACATTATATTGCAATACAATACGTATGTCGGCACCCCAATAGAATAAAGGAGTGAGTAATCGAAAATTTTCAACTTTACAGGGAGAGCCATTAAACCGAAATAGGTCAAAATTTTGTGATATTTATTTTTGCTGTAATGCGTTACGTAAAGTTATGTTAATATATATTAAAAATAGCTTTTAAGTCATTAGAATAACAGTATCATTAATTCAGTAAATAAGGAAATAAGAAATAAAAACCACATTACTCCTTTATTCTGTTGAGGTGTCGATATGTAAGAAGTTGTTTCTTCGTAACCAGTGATATCTTTGTTTGTAATAATTTATAATGCAGTGTATTATTTCAGGTTGTATTCATGACTATTCTGGAGATTGTATCGACAATGATGTTTATGATTTACGTGGGAGAGTTCTCAAACATCATCCAATACCAGTCGTTCAGGTCTTTTGCGTACTATTGCAAGTTTTTGGAGCTGCAGGTGACCAAATCATCATTTCAGCAGGAAGACGTCCACTTTTTAGCCTACCTCATGTTCTACTTTAACATGGGCGTCACTCATATACCACATGTGCCTCTCACTTTCCTTCATTTAACGTGGACTTCCATCATACACTGCTACTAGGTTCGCTTAGAAGTTGATTCCCCTTTACAACGTACCATTTTATCGCTTACATATTTTCCTAAAAACACCTAATTCACTTAATTAGAATAAACCCTCGTTTCAGGGGTTTCAAAATTATCCTCTACTCTATCCCTCGAAAAACAGCCACGCTGTTTTTTTGTATGACAAACCTGATCTACCATTTTAGCCATTTCGATGCTTAGTATAAAATAATTCAAAACCTTGATATCACTGAAAATTCCCGCTTTTGCGTCACTTCAATACGCTTTCAAATAGTATACAACTTTCCTTCCAGGACTTCCTGTCTAACAACCGCGTTTCCAAGAATCTGGTAGAGCTAGTTAGCCGATACTCGTTGCATCTGTGGCGCGAATCCCGTGGAGTACAGACCCCCTATTTCCTAGAAAAGGCACCACCCTGCTTCAAGTTGAAGATCATGAGCGCCGCTTACATGCATCACTTAATTATGGTGAGCAAACTATTATTATATTTCCTTCCTTTATGCCTTAGTTGTTTCGTTAGTACCTTTCTTCATTATTATATACAGGGTGTTCTTTTGGTCGACAACGGGCTTCTAAGGGTTGAAAGGACAGAAAATACTTGTTCTGAATATACCTATAATATATTTTTTTATAATTAGATTCGACTGAAAAAATGACATACAAATTTTCCTAAAATTATCAAAACGCATGGCACGCAGTCAGTCAATGACGGCCGGCTCATTCACGACTTTTCCTACAAAAAGTTCAATGACACTTACATGAACGTGACTGTCGGGAGAAGTATTCCAAGATAGCTTCTTCCTTGAACTCTTGTCTACTTTGGGCTCTATTTAGAGCATGTGTTGTTTTTTCGGTGGAACACGATTTGCGGAGTTTGTAAATAATGTTTTTATTGCGTAACACATTACGGCGGCACGACGACGTGACTTCAAATCTCACACGCTCTACTTGATTTACACCACACGAAATGTAATATTACATCGCTCAGTTCACGACTGTTGAGTAAAGACTTGTTCCTGATCATAGCCGTATGCCGTAGCGTAAGTTCACACGCAGAGGCGCTTGCTCTCGCTGAGAAAAAGAAACGCAGGTTCGGTGCAGAGGCATGCAGCAGACTGCCCGCGCGCCCGCGGCGCTGCCGCAGTCGGGTGCCCCTCGCGCACCCCCGCACACCTCGCCTCGTTGCTACGCAACCATTCATTCTTAAAATACGTTAGGCGCGGAAACAGGATACCTACCATAATTAATTATTTTCCAAGATTTTCTTATGAAAATTTAAGGTGCCATTTTTTTTGGCATCAGTATCATGTATAGACTTGAAAAGCTAGTTGTCAACCAAAACAACACCTTGTATATCTGGGACAAATCACACATGGTAATCTTGCCCCAAACTAGGATTCCCTGTATCTTGGCAGAGACTGATATGCATATACATATACTTTTAAATACATACATATATAGATATAATACACCCAGACTCAGAGCAAACAATTCTGCTCATCACAGAAAAGTTTGCCCTGTGTGGGGATCGAACCCACGACTTTCGCTCTCGGATAAGAGGTCAGGATTGCTAACCACTTAGCCACCGAGTCAGTATTGTTACATGACTGTGATTGCTTCTTCTTCTTCTTCTTCTTCTTCTTCTTCTTCTTCTTCTTCTTCTTCTTCTTCTTCTTATTCTTCTTCTTCTTCTTCTGATCCTGAATGAACACATGTAATTCTCCACTGGATGCGATCTTGGGTCAAGTGGATGCCAGATTGCCGCCCACTTTCCTTTTTACGGTATCGGACCACCTCGTTGGAGTTCCATACTAGATTTCACATAATTACCCCCCACATTGTCCTATATTTTTTCTTCTATGACTCCCACATTGCACTCAAAGTCAAAATCTTTTTTAATTAAGTGATGCTGTACGTAGTCTTTTAAATCGTCTTTGTTTTTCTATTTCTTATTACTAGCCTCTTTCAT
Source organism: Coleophora deauratella (assembly GCA_958295455.1). NCBI lineage: Eukaryota > Metazoa > Arthropoda > Insecta > Lepidoptera > Coleophoridae > Coleophora > Coleophora deauratella. The sequence continues at coordinate 1,922,597 of OY282388.1, forward strand.
TTTTCCTTACATATTTTGTGTTTAATCGATTGAGCATATCAATCGATTAAAGATAGATAGATAAGATATGGCTGAAGAGAAACTGCTATTTTCTGGAGGATGTAACGTAAATGTGAACGGTTCGGTAGCCAAGGAGGGCTTGATGATATACGTTATGATGTGGTAAAAGCAAATGAAAAAAATATATTTGTTACAGAATCCCTCTTTTAAAGACTGCGAACCAGCGTTTCTTCGACAGCTTGTTGGATGTTTGACATTGTTTAGATACAACACCGGTAAGTATATAAATACTATCATCATCTGTTCTACGCCGGTTTCGGTTTTCTTTTAGTTATAAGGGCTTCGCAGATTAGCCCTCTCGTGTACAATAGCCAATCTTGTTGACGAACGTGCGGGCATAGTCACCACACGTTACGATACCATTGACATTAGTTATATATAACTGAGATTAGCAAAGTCATTAGCTTTTAAAGCATCTCGCTTCTTGTCCAGATCGGACCTTCGCTGCTCTGCAAAAGCTTGTACATTTTGCTGCACTAATCTCCTCCAATCTCATTGACTGGCTTTTCTCTCCCGATCTGAAGGGACGATGTTGCATCTCACCATGTCGGCCCTTGTAATATCAAATGTAGTAAAAGCCATTTTAGCAAAAATGACGTTTTGACACCGTCGTACTCAGTTTCGCGAGATCTGTCGATCTGTGTATTTAAAATTTCGATATTCGCAAAAAAATGTAATTACGACCTAGAAAATTATGCAGATTCTCTTTGAAAATCGTGTTGTAATTGACAGTAATCGACAATGCAATAGTCAGTTAAATGCTGTAATTACAAATTTTTTGCCCGTTCAACTTATTACGACATTTCAAAAACGCCCATTTGATAGGGTATTTTGTCGTAAAATACAGAATTCACTATCGAGTGCCCTATACAGCAGTGTAAATTGAAGTAAATTTATCATGGAATTTTGTCGTAAAAGACATAATCCACTACCGAATGGTCTTTTCAACACTTTAAATAAATTCATTTAATGTAAACTTATCAGGTCCTTTTGTCGTAAAATACACAGTTTCACAATGTGTGGCTTTTACAGCACTTAGAATTAATGTTTTGGTTGGGAGCTGCTCCAAAATATCGACCCTTGTAATATCAAATGTAGTAAAAGCCAAAACACGACTTTACAGGAGAAGCAAAAAACAAAAATGGTCATCATATTAATGTCCATAACTTTTTTGATTTTAAAGTTATTTTAATAAATTTAATAAAAGAAACATGGAACTAAGAGTTCTATAACATGAATAACATGGAAATTGCGTACCATGCGTAGTTTAAGATTTAGCATTGCATTTACTACAAAAAAACATTTTCAAAATGGTTTTTATGACCCTAATTTGAACCTAAAAAACTTATAGCTGTAGTTAAACATTGTAGTGCAAACCATTGGCATTAGTTTCGTTGAATATTTTATGTATTAAAAGACTCGTTTTTAATGTATCAAATGGAATTTATATTGATAAATTTAGGTGAATAGTCACAAAAACAAAAAGATAGAAAGCAAAATTGTTTATCAAATGAAACAATACAATTGAAAACAACAAAAAGACAACCAAAGCATAGGTTTACAATTTAACAGAACCATTTCTAATAGAATAAATTCTATTACTTAATTCAACAAAACATCAAAGAAAATATCTTATCTTAAAAATGTCCTGTAAATTATAGATTTAAATTTAACAGAAACATTAACAAAAATTGTGACACAAAATATTTTTTACAAGAAGCAACTTTTTTTTTCAAATAACAAATATACAGTTATATTATTATAACTACAGGAAACTACAACAAGTAACAAAAACAATTATTACTTTAGTTATTGATAAACAATTAAACAACACAACAAACATTAACCGTAAAAAAAATAACAAAATGAAATTCCGTATTTTTCCTGTAAGTCACCCTAGATCATCAATAAATGTAGTCAAAAGTCATACGTCCTACATTACGAATTTGAGCAAAAAATAGATACTTTAAATCAGGTAACATAAACGTAACAAAGAAAACATAGCAAATCGAAAAATAATGTAAAGAAATAGTGATTTTAAATTCTATTCTTAAATTAGCCTCTTGATATTCCTACATTCTCCTCATGTAGATCAGATGAAAAAATACGGTGTATCATTTTGTTATGTCGTATTAGACTTCGTAAAAAAATCGGTGCAACCTATTGCAATTAATTATAAAAATCGTTGAGTTCTTGTAACAAATAATATTTGTTACTGTTGTTAAAAAACGGCCTCTCTCTGAACTTAAATATAAAGACTTAAAAAAACTGTGTTTAAATGGAACCATCCCTAAAAGATTTCATAGGAAATACTTAGAAATGCCCTTCCAGGGCAATTACATTGATAACCTAATTGCAACTGATGAAGAAGATCTAGACAGTGAGGAAAATAATAATGTATAATCAAAAATCTTAATCTCAAGAAACACATTCAATTTACAAAAAAGTGGGCTCAGTAAGCTACAAAAAGTAGTAGATATCATTATAACTTTAGTTTATTCACAGACAACACAACCAAATATCAAATATTAACCGTAACAAAATAACAAAATGCTACACCGTATTTTTTCATCTGATCTACATGAGGAGGATGTAGGAATATCAAGAGGCTAATTTAAGAATAGAATTTAAGATCACTATTTCTTTACATTATTTTTCAATTTGCTATGTTTTCTTTGTTACGTTTATATTACCTGATTAAAAGTATCTATTTTTTGCTGAAATTCGTAATGAAGGACGTATGACTTTTGACTACATTTACTGATGATCTAGGGTGACTTACAGGAAAAATACGGAATTTCATTTTGTTATTTTTTTTTACGGTTAATGTTTGATGTTGTGTTGTTTAATTGTTTATCAATAACTAAAGTAATAATTGGTTTTGTTACTTGTTGTAGTTTACTGTAGTTATAATATTACAACTGTATATTTGTAATTTTTAAAAGAAAGTTGCTTCTTGTAAAAATATTTTGTGTCACAAGTTTTGTTAATGTTTCTGTGAAATTTAAATCTATAATTTACAGGACATTTTTAAGATAAGATATTTTCTTTGATGTTTTAAATTCTATTACTTAATTTATTGAACAATTTTAATACTAAAAAAATGTGAAAATTTTAGAAATTGTTCTGTTAAATTGTAAACCTATGCATTGGTTGTCTTTTTGTTGTTTTCAATTGTATTGTTTCATTTGATAAACAATTTTGCTTCCTATCTTTTTGTTTTTGTGACTATTCACGTAAATTTATCAATATAAATTCCATTTGATACATTAAAAACCAGTCTTTTAATACATAAAATATTCAACGAAACTAATGCCAATGGTTTGCACTACAATGTTTAACTACAGCTATAAGTTTTTTAGGTTAAAATTAGGGTCATAAAAACCATTTTGAAAATGTTTTTTTGTAGTAAATGCAATGCTAAATCTTAAACTACGCATGGTACGCAATTTCCATGTTATTCATGTTATAGAACTCTTAGTTCCATGTTTCTTTTATTAAATTTATTAAAATAACTTTAAAATCAAAAAAGTTATGGACATTAATATGATGACCATTTTTGTTTTTTGCTTCTCCTGTAAAGTCGTGTTTTGGCTTTTACTACATTTGATATTACAAGGGTCGATGTGTCTTTTCTGAACATCCTTGAAGCGAAGGAACTGCCCGCTTTGTTTTCGCTTGCCGTTCTGAAGTTCAGAGAAGAAAATATGTTTTGCCACTCTTTCTTCCGGCATTCGCAACACGTGTCCGTACCAACGCAGTTGCCGTCGGATCAGGTAAGCCTCTATTTCGCAGACGTTGGCCTGACGTAGTACATCGGTGTTCCTCACATGGTCAGACGATTTGATGTTCATTACATCTCGGAGGCACCGAAGATGGAATCTGTCTAAAATACGTATGTGTTTTCGGTACAAAACCCATGTCTCGGACGCATAGAGCAAATTGGGGAGCACAATTGCCATGTAAAACGAGATCATTGTTGCCAACTTGAGATCGTGTGAGCGAAACACCTTAGATCGAAGTCTGCCAAAAGCTGCAGCAGCAGCTCCTATTCTCAGGTTAATCTCACTCTCCAGGTTGCATTTGCTTGTAAGAGTGCTGCCTAAATACTTAAACTTCTCGACCTGTTTAAGTACATTGTCCCCGAGATGTACGTGTAGAGGCTGCTGAATACCTTGAAATTCCATTGCTAATACTTCGGTCTTACTTGCACAAATTTTGAGACCAAACTGATGGCAGGATTCATTAAAACTTGTCATGATATCTTGAAGTTCATCATTTGAGTTGGCCACGAAGCACAAATCGTCGGCATACATAATTTCAGTGATCATTGCATACGACACTTTAGTGCGAGCCTTTAGTCTTTCCATGATAAAAATACTCCCAAACCCCTCCTGGCATATGACGGTATATGACGGATCTTATTCAAAATCACTATCACAAATGGTTCTCTCTGTCGTGAACATTTTAAGTTTACTTCTTATTTTTATTAGTTTCGTTTCTCGAAATTTTAAATTGCTTGATCCCCTACAAACTGTTGTAATTATTTTTTTCATAAAAGGTTTTTCAGTTGTATAACTACACTGATGATGTTATTTTTTTATTTACAGATCTATTTGTAGTAAGAGAAGGAGAAATAACAGACTCTATGTATCTGATACATAACGGAAGGGTGGTCGAAATCGATGAAGACATGGATGAAGAAACCAATGAGTTCCTACCAGGCACTCATTTTGGACAGGTATGTATGATGAACCACTTAATACTTATAAAATAGATGTAGATAATGTATACATACCTTAATAAAACTGAAGAATATACAGGGCGTTTTTTTGGTCGACAACGGCCTTCTACGTATAAGGGATGAAAGGACAAAAAATACTTGTTCTAAAAATACCTATAATATTTTTTTTGGAATTTGATTCTACTGAAAAAATGCCATACAAGTTTTCCTAAAATTTTCAAGACGCACGGGCACGCAATCAGTCAATGACGGCAGGCTTAGTCACGACTTTTCCTACAAAAAGGTCAATGATACTTTCATGAACGTAGCTGTCGGGAGAAGTATTCCAAGATAGCTTCTTACTTGAACTGTTCTCTACTTTGGGCTCTACCTTGAGCATGGGATGTTATTTTAGGAAGAACACGATTTACGGAGTTTATAAATAATGTTTTTATTGCGTAACACGTAAGCCGACGCAACGTCACTCCAAATAACTCCAAGTCTGACACACTCTACAATATTTTACACCACAACAAATGTAAATAAAGACTTGTTCCTGATCATAGCCGTAAGTTTACGCGCAGAGGCGCTTGCTTTCACGTGTTCTCGCTAAGAAAAAAAGCGGCCAAGTGCGAGTCGGACTCGCCCATGAAGGGTTCCGTAGCAGCAAGTTACATAATATAGAAGTTCTTGTAGTTCTTTATAACTTGAATGAAAGGTAAATTGCGGTTTACGATTTATGAAATATATAAAAAAAACTACTTACTAGATATCGTTCAAACCAATTTTCGGTGGAAGTTTGCATGGTAATGTACATCATATATATTTTTTAGTTTTATCATTTTTATCATTCTCTTATTTTAGAAGTTACGGGGGGGGTCGGACACACATTTTACCACTTTGGAAGTGTCTCTCGCGCAAACTATTCAGTTTAGAAGAAAATCATATTAGAAACCTCAATATCATTTTTGAAGACCTATCCATAGATACCCCACACGTATGGGTTTGATGAAAAAATTTTTTTTTGTTTCAGTTCTAAGTATGGGGAGCCCCCAAAATTTATTGTTTTTTTTTTTCTATTTTTGTGTGAAAATCTTAATGCGTTTCACAGAATACATCTACATAAGTTTCAACAGTATAGTTCTTATAGTTTCGGAAAAAAGTGGCTGTGACATACGGACAGACAGACAGACAGACATGACGAATCCATAAGGGTTCCGTTTTTTGCCATTTGGCTACGGAACCCTAAAAAGTTGGTTCGACGCGGAGGCATGCGGCAAACTGCTAGCGCCGCACGCCTCGCCTCGTGCTTATGCCACAGAAAACCAGCGTTGCAGCCAGCTTGCTGATTGCAACACATGCTGAGTAGAGACCCATTCGATGTCTGAGTGGCACTTTTATCAGTATTTTTAAGTTTTATTTTTGTTATCTCTGTTTTAGTTTTAAGGTGCTATTTGTGATGTCGAATAAATGTATTTTCTTTCTTTCTTTTCTTTCTTTCATTCATTGTTAAAATTCGTTACCCACGGAAACAAGGATACCATAAATAATTATTTTCTAAGATTTTCTCAAGAAAATTTAAGGTGCCATTTTTGTTTTGGCATCAGTATCATATCCTCCTGAGTCCTGAGAGAGGCGAATATCAAAAACAACAATATTAGTAGTGTGTTTTCGCCGGTTCCAGACCACTTCATACAAAAAAAAACGGGGGGTGGGTCGCGCAAACGACCGCCGTTTCCAGACCAGTTCATACAAAAAAAACGGCGGGGTGAGTCGCTCAAAATCGATCGCCGGTTCCACGCCACTCCATATAAAAAAAGCTTGGTAAGGGTCGCGCATAAAAAGTGGAATCTCGGTTTGCTGCCGCCGCCGCCGCCGCCGCCGCCGCCGCTAGAAAAAGCTTGGCCACCACGTGAGGATCTCGCAGAAAGGGTCACCGGTTCGAGGCCAGTTCATATTAAAATAAAATAAATAAAATAAAAGGCTTCACATATTTTGTAAGTGCACCGCTCCGCCCCAACTACTATACTTATTATACGACACGAGGCCGCGCCCGCCCCGTAGGACAGTACGTACCTAGCGTATAATTATCGCCTAGATGAGGGAGATGTTAGCATCAGTGGTCTTCCGGTTTGCCGCTGCAAGAAAAAGCTTGGCCACCACGAGAGGATTTCGCAGAAAGGGTCACCTGTTCGAAGCCAGTTCATGTAAAAAAAAACTGGTCGCATGGATATGAAAAAAGGCGGCACGCACACTGTACTAGGCTGGCCGGCTCCGCGCTAGCCGCCCCGCAACCCCGCTCCGCGCACGCTCTGTCCCGCTTTTTTATTTAAGTATTCGCACCTTTCTCAAATCAGAAACTTACGAGTTTAATACATATAAATTTCGTATTACAGTAGAGATTTCTTTAGAAACTTTTGTGTTTTTATCATGAATTTTGGTAGGTAACAGTTATTTATATTAAATTATCTGTAATCAGTATACCGATCTAAAATTAAAATTACCTAGACAAGAATTACATTTTTGCGTTACCTTTTTTTAGATACTAAGATTTTTTAAGTGTCGCAGTTGCGTCTACATTTATGCATGTTCAAACTTGTCGTTGGTATACCCTATAATATCAAACTCACAAAGTTGTTCTCTACTCAAGTACTGGATATTCTGTAGTGGATACCTACTATCCATCTTCACTATTCAGTTTTTCAAAATATTTTATCAAGTGAAGTTTCGTTAATTCATATATATAACTCACGAATACGAATTTTGTTCAACCTGTGCTCAAAGTATGGATGAAGTGTCTGATATGTATTTTTTTTTTCATGCAATTTCAAAAGATTAAATACTTTAACGTTTTAAAGTCTTATTTTTCTATTTCAGTACTCAATAAAGTCATCTTTAGGAAGATTAATTATTGTTGTACAACATCACAATGTATTTACTTCAACACCTACAATCCATTGGCTCTTTACAGTGATGACTGATGACGATAACGATCGTTCCATGTCACTGACTCGGTTGCTCAGTGGCTAGATCCGAGAGTCGTGGGTTCTATCCCCACCGAGGGCAAACATTTCTGTGATGAGTAGATGTGTTTTCTATGTGTCTGGGTGTATTATATCTATATATGTATGTATTTAAAACGTACATATACCTACATATGTGTATGTATATCAGTCTCTGGTTCCCATAGTTCAGGAAATCCTAGTATAGGGCCAGATGACCGTGTGTGATTTGTCCCGGATATTATTATTATTACTTCTGCAGACTGTAAAAAAAGAGATGCTCAACAAATGAAGACCACAGAAAATAAACGAAACGTTGATTCGTTTTTTTATCGAAAATCAGAGTTGTTAAGACTGCAGTGTGTTAAACCACGCAAAAATGGAAAATCATACATTTATTTACCTGATCAAACAAACACACCTTTTCAAAACTGGACTCTATGATTTGCATAAATTCAAGAAATATCAAGTCCTAAACACTGTAAACAAGCTGTGGTACCCAAAAAATATCTCACGAACGATAATGATGATATAATTAAACACTCACTGAAAACCCCCAGTATGAAACTTATTTTTATAATTATGATTCGATACAATAAATACAACCAAGGTAGGTTGTATCCTACCTTGTAACCTACCTTACCTTAAAACTGGTGCTTATGATTATATTTTTCTAACTACGGTATGTAATAAGTAGGTATTGAATAAAATATTGATAACTGTACTTACTTTAATTATCTTTTTTTATATCACATCATTTGCCACCTATCACATAAAAAAAATATCGTAATATAAGATGCTCACCTGGCGCCTCACAAGTAAAAAACTGACCTGCCACTGGTATTAACAAAGATACCCCTTAATTCGTTTTTCACAGGCATTTTTACAGTTTTAATTGGTTTTTCAGATGCATTTTTAGATTTGAAAGCAAGTTTTTAAATGTTAATTAGTTTTTCATGTGCATTTATAAAGTTCTATGGGTTTCTCAAGTGCGATTTTCGATTTTAAAGCATTTTTTTAAAATGTTAATCAGTTTTTCACATGCATTTTTAAATATTTAATGGGTTTTTCAAGTGCATTTTTCAATTTTAAAGCAAAATTTTTAAATGTTATTTAGTTTTTCACATGCATTTAAAAAACACATAAGTTTAGGTTTAGGAGTTTGTCCGATATTATTTTTACAAGTTAGAATTATTTTATCATTAAGTTTTTTTTATATTTCTGCCAATTATTATAGTTTTTGTTTTAAATTATCATATTTTTTGTTCCTTTTCATTTAACAATCAACATTCACTTGAAATGGACGCCATGTTTCACTTCATACATCCCTTTGCTGCTATAGTAGCTGGTCCGAGCAGCTGCGGTAAAACCTATTTTATAACAGAATTTTTAAAGAACTGTGACAAAATTTGCAACACTCAATTCAATGAAATTATTTGGTGTTATGATGAAATGCAACCACTTTATGACCAATTACAAGGAATACACTTTCATCAAGGATTGCCTGAATTAACAAACTTTACCGACAACAAGCCACGACTTATTATAATAGATTATTTAATGAGAGAAACTGATGGTAGAATAGTTGATATATTTACTAAAGGTAGTCATCATAAAAATTTAAGTGTTTTCTACATAACTCAAAACATATTTCACCAAGGACGAGGACAGAGAGATATATCTTTGAATGCAAATTATTTGATTTGTTTTAAAAATCCTAGGGATAAAACACAAATGCAATACATGGCAAGGCAAGTACTGCCTGAAAATACAAAGTTTGTTCAAGAGGCATACAAGGATGCGACTGTTCTTCCTCATGGATATTTAATGATAGATTTAAAACAGGAAACACCTGATTGGTGCAGATTTAGAACAAATATATTTCCTACTGATGAGCATTGCTTAATTTACTTACCCAAAAAAGGATTTAAATACGATGGACAATCAATGCCGACCATTATTTATAAATGATGTCTAAGTCAGTGCGCACACATCGTGAATACCTTAAAGCATTGTGTAAATTAAAACCTTATTATAGGAATATTTTAGTAAAGACGGCTGACGACGATGCTATTAAATGTATATGTGAATGTATATTTAATGTTTTAAAAGGATCTGTACCAATTACTGACAAAGAAAAAAAACAATTACGAAAGCATAAACAAATTTTACGTGAGCTTATAAAAAAAGGAGATTTGAGAAAGAAACGGAAGATCATAGTACAAACGGGTGGCGCATTTCTGCCAATTGTATTGGGTTCCTTATTGAGTGGTGTTTTAAGTTCATTTATAAAGTAACAAAGTAAATCACAATGGAACATACGAAGAAAAATTTTCTTATAGAACCCGAAACTATCGAAAAGCTAAAAAGACCAATCACTTATAATGATCCAATGACCAGTAGCGTAGCGTGGGTTTTCGCCACCCGGGGCCGATCGGAAATTGGCCGCCCCTTTCTATTTTCATCATTAGTAAAAAAAGTCAAATAAAGCACCCAAATTCTGTAATCAATTAAACATGTTCTCTTCGTGTTTTTTTTTTTCAAAGCAATTTCGATGTGCATGTCATGTTTGACAGCTTATTATTGGTAATAATGCGCGAGCGAAGCGAGCGCGTCAATTTTTAATACATAATTATATCTAATAATATTTATGTTAAACCAACGCCTTGCACGCCTTGCACGCCCGCTTGCGGCCGGTCTGCACAAAGTCAACGTTAGGTAATTTTTAATTAACTGCAGTTTAGAGTAGCTTCTCTCACAACTAAGTTTGGGTCTGTTGCAGCTACAGAAGCACAAAGACGTACACGCTCAAGTTTGAACTCTTCTCTGTTAATATCTTAAGGAGCGTGATCTAAGTCCAGTTCATCGACGCCTAATAACATTGTTGCTAAAAAAAATGCGGCGCTCGCCGCCCTCCATGTGCCGCCCCTGTCGATGTGCCGCCCGGGGCCATGGCCCCCCCGGCCCCCGCCACGCTACGCCACTGCCAATGACGTCTTTAGATCAAGATATGGAAAAGATTCTAAAATCCAAGCTGAATGATGAGGATAAGTGGAAACTTTATCAACAAACATTACAACGATACCTTCATTTCATAAAACAAGGCAGACAACCTGTAGTGATTAATATAACAGATCTTAATTCCAATGATGACCAAAAAGATGATAGTCCACCAAAATTTACTGAGCATAATGAATCAGAAAAGGAAAGAAAAATAACAGCTTATGATAAAGAAGAAATATTAAATTTTATTCCAAAAACATACCACAACAAAGGAGATGCTGTTATAAATAAATTAAAATCACACTCGGATAGAATTTCATGGAATGATCAAGGAGTAGTTAGTATTGATGGTGAAACATTGTTCGGTAGTAATATCACTGATTTAATTGGTGATATTTTAAGACCATTGAAAAGAAAGGAGCCAACAGGTTTCGATAAATTTCTACACTTTTTACATGACATTAATTTACCAATGGAATGTGTGGGTAACCCTCAACGAAGTCTATATCTACACAGATTGCACATAGAAAAGTATAAAAAGGGCGTGAAATCTACACCAAAAGTAGATTACAGTATTCCTCGCAGATATACAGAACTATCACAGAGACTTAAAAAAGAAGGACATGACAGAGTAAAATATTCTTCGACACCGTTATCTTTACAGGAAACAAAAGATTTTGGAGCAAAGAAAAAAATTAAGTGGGAAAAATGGACCCCTTAAGTGAGCTACAAAATATTTATTATGATCCTTCTCATCCAGCTGGATATAGTAGTGCAGTGAAATTGATACAGTTTCTAAAAAAATACCTAAGGATGAAGTAAAAACTTGGTTACAGTCTCAAGATGCATATACTCTTCATAGGAGTGCTACTAAGCGTTTTCCTAGGAATAAATACATAGTTTCAGACATCAATTATTTGTGGCAAGCTGACCTAAGTGACATGCGCAGTCTTAACAAGTATAATGACGATTATAACTACATATTGTGTGTGATAGATATATTTAGTAAAATTGCATTTGTTAGACCTTTAAAGAAAAAAAATGCTAAAACAATTATTACCGCGTTTCAATCAATTTTGACCGAGTATAAACACAGTCCAAGAAATCTGCAAACTGATAAGGGGACTGAATTTACATCTAAACAAGTTCAAGATTTTTTTAAAGCTAAAAATATTAATTATTATGTTACAAATAACCCTGATAAAAAAGCAAGTATTGTTGAACGTTTTCAAAGAACTCTCAAAGGAAAAATGTGGAGATATTTTACACATAGAAATACTTATCGTTATATTGATATTTTGCAAGGTCTTGTAACCTCTTATAACAATTCAAAGCATTCCAGCATTAAAATGCGTCCTATAGAAGTGACTCCTGATAAAATATCTCAAGTATGGCAAAATTTGTATGAGCGAAATAAATTGAGTACATTACAAAATGCTCCAAAGCTCAGAGTGGGTGACCATGTTAGGATAAGTAAAGAGAAGTTCACTTTTGAAAAGGGATATGAAACTAATTGGAGTGATGAACTATTCATAATATCGTCAATAATTTATAGAAAACCGCTGATTGTATACACACTGAAAGATCTCAATGGTGAATCTATAGAGGGCTCGTTTTATGAGAAAGAATTACAAAAAGTTAATCCAAATTCCGATGCATTATACAAAATTGAAAAAATACTAAAATCAAGACACAAACGAGGAAAAAAAGAAGTGTTTGTCAAATGGAGAGGTTATCCGAATAAATTCAATTCATGGATTCCGTACTCAAACTTAACGAGTATATAAAATTAATATTTTAAATTTAAGTACCTTTTTTATTGTATTTGCATGTTAGTTTAATGAGTTATTTTTTCATTTATTATATAATTGACTTTTTTTAAATAATAAATACATAAGTAACCAAGTTGTTCGTTTTATTTATATAACTGTGCACATTTATTTTAAAGAACATGACAAGCACCAGAAACCTTAGTTTTGTATAGCATATTACTGGATTAAGACACCTATACCACTGCCTCACTATATAGTTATATTTTACTTATTAATTTAAAATGGTTGAAGATAATTTTTATTTAACTCTCCTAAGTAATAGCTCAATGACATACTTTTCAAATAACACCACTTCTAGTTTTATAACTAAGCTTCCTAAAATTGTTAAATTGGAAGGACAATGGTGTGTTAGTCTAGTCGAATTTAACTATCCATGTTCTATGTTAACTGTTCAAGAAACTGAAAACATTGTAACTATATATAGAAAAAAGCCTGGAAAGGGGTTAGATTCGGTATATAAAGAAGTTAAAATACCTGCTACAAATTATGATAAAATAGAAAACCTCATAACAGCACTAAACACTGTTCCTTTATTAAAAAACATTAAATTTAATTATAATGACGTTACCAAATTTGTTTCAGTTTCTGTAACCGATGACAGTATTTATGATTTAAAACTAACTTCCAAATTAAGTTTACAGTTAGGTTTTGAGCCCAACATAAACTTACTAACTAGACCATTGGGAAAATATCCATGTAATCTATATCTAGGATTACCGTCACAAATATTTATATATTGTGACATTTGTGAACCTCAGATTATTGGTGATGTAATGACACCATTATTACGTAACGTTCCTTTAGATTCATCAAAATATTTATACGGTGCGAATAAAATAAATATATTTTCAAGACCGTACTATATTCCTCTCATGAGAAGATAATTTGACACAATTGAAATACATTTAAGGTCTGAAACTGGTCAACCAGTACCTTTTGAATTCGGTACAACTTGTGTTAAATTACATTTTAAAAGAATTGCATAATTTTATGTATAAAAGATACGTTCTTTGTTTGTTTAACTTCATTTCATCTGAGACTATAGTGAGTGGATGCAGTGTTATTATTTATAATGAGATATATTAAAAGAGAAAATAAATATTTCACCTGTCCTTATGAACACTACTATTTACATCAAGCTGGATCAGGTATAGGAACTGTTTATAAAGGAGCTGTCCATCAAAGAGGACATGGTATTGGTAGTTTCTTGGGGGGGGGGGTTTATTTAGAAATGTAATACCATTGTTGAAAAACGGTACAAAACTGTTAGGAAAAGAAGCTTTAAGTACAGGTGTTGGTATTATCAATGATATGTTTCAAGCTAAACCATTTGAAGAATCTTTGAAAGACAGATTACACGAGGCAACACAAAATTTAAAACGAAAAGCTGATGAAAAGATTAAGATAATTAATATGAGCGGATCTGGATATAAAAGAAAAAAGAACAAAAGAAATCGTTCAGTATTACCATCGTCATCAAGACAGAAACAACGTGCAAAGAAAAACGTTACTAAAAATTCAACTACTTTTAACGATATTTTTGTATAATGGCATTTCTACATAATCAATCGTGTGAATGTGCTAAATCAGAATTAGACCTCTTTGCTTTACCATCAACACAGACAAGCATTGAACAAGGTCAGTGGGTGCATTACAAACCAATATCATCACTTACTGATGAATTTCTTGTTCCGGGGAACGGTGATGAATATTTAGATTTGTCACACACTTTGATCAATGTTAAGGCGAGGGTTATGAACCATGATTCTACAGCTTTACCTGCATCTGCAACGGTTGCTCCTGTTAATAACTGGCTGCATTCACTTTTTAATCAACTGGATATATATTTAAATCAAAAACTCATTTCCCCGCCTAATAATACATATGCGTACAGAGCTTACATAGAAACTTTATTGAATTATGGACCAGCTGCAAAAAAATCACACTTGACTTGTGGACTATGGCATATGGATACATCAAAACAAATGAATGAAATGACTGATGCTAACAAGGGGTTTAAAAACAGAAAAGAAATAGTGAAAGAAAGCAATGAAGTAGAAATGATTGGCCACATACATGGTGATATTTTTAATCAAGAAAAGTTTTTACTAAATGGCGTAGAAATGAAGATTAAGTTGGCGCGTTCAAGAGATTCATTTAATTTATTAGCAGATCAAATAATTCCGAAAGTGAATATTACTGATGCTACATTGATGGTGAGAAGAGCTCGTTTGAATCCAAGTGTTTTAATAGCACACAGCAAGGCCTTGGCCACAACCACTGCGAAATATCCTATCACAAGGGTTGAAGTAAAAGTATTAACGATACCATCTGGTGTTCAAGGAAAAACTTTAGATAACATATTTTTAGGACAAATACCGAAACGTTGTATTGTTGGGTTTGTGAACAATGCTGCATTTAATGGTAATTTTAAAGAAAATCCATTTGATTTCCATCATTTTAATATGAATTTCTTTAGTTTGTATATAGACCAGCAAGCAAATAGATCAGCAAGTTTCGAAGGAACTTGCTGACCAGCAAGTTCCTTCGAAACCTTTACAACACGTTTTTAACGCTGACAAAAGCTTATATACTTTACCATTCCATACACTATTTTCTGGCACTGGTATACATTTTCTAAATGAAGGGAATGACATTTCTTTAAGTGACTATCCTAATGGTTACTGTTTATTGGCTTTCGATTTAACACCTGATCTGTCAGCAAGTAACTCTTCTCATTGGAACCTTATTAGACATGGAAGTTTACGTTTATAAGTACGATTTGATGCCGCATTGGAAAAGACTGTGAACTGTATCGTTTATGCTGAATTTGACAATGTTGTTGAAATAGATAAGAATAGAAATGTTGCTGTAGACTATAGTAGTTGATTAGTTAGCTAATTTATATATGTAAAACGGAATAATTACTTCACTCTACTATTGATCGTTGTTGGGTAAAAACATGGATACTCATGAAATCCAACAAGCATTAAAAAATATAGTCGGTACACTCCATCGAGAAAAAAATGTTTATGCCTCTAACCGTTTACCTATGTTTGTAAGCAAACCAGCATATATTGTTGTCAATATGGACCCAGACACAAAACCTGGATCTCATTGGATAGCCATACATATTGATAAAAACAACACTGGTGAATATTTCGATAGTTTTGGAAGAAAGCCTATAGGTGACCATTTGTCTTTCATGAATAGAAACTGTAAAATATGGTCCTATAATCATAAGATACTGCAAAATGTATTAACCTCTGTTTGTGGAAAATATTGTTTACTGTATTTGTACTATAAGTTTAAGAAGTATTCATTGGACTATTTTGTAAGCATGTTTGATTATGATAATACTTTACTAAATGATTTTATGTTAAAGTACATGTATAATCATATTGTCAATATCATTTAATAAAATATTTAATAAAACATTCAGAACTGTTTTTTTTATCACTAGAACTAATCCATCCATCCATTACAACAAATCATTAGAAAATAAGAAGTCGGACCAAGAATGCTATATCTCCGTTGCTGTAACAATAACACTGGTGATAAAAGCCTACCTATGTCCTCACAACACGCATAGCTTCCAAACCCTAATTCAGACGCATTACACAGATTGGAAAGAAAAAATATAACACCTACAAAACATCCGAAGGATTTTTTAATATGAGCGCGAACGCTAGCGCGTTGCCGACCAGCCTAGTACAGTGCGCGTGCCGCCTTTTTTCATACCCGTGCGCAAGCAGTTCTTTTTGTACATGAACTGGCTTCGAACCGGTGACCCTTTCTGAGAGATCGTCACGTGACCAAGCATTTTCTAGCAGCGGTGGCACGCTTTTTATGCGCGACCCTTACCAAGCTTTTTTTATATGGAGTGGCGTGGAACCGGCGATCGATTTTGAGCGACTCACCCCCGCCGTTATTTTTGTATGAACTGGTCTGGAAACGGCGGTCGTTTGCGCGACCCACCCACCGTTTTTTTTGTATGAAGTGGTCTGGAACCGGCGAAAACACACTACTAATATTTTTGAATTCCTATGTTTATTAGGGGTCTCGCAGTACGAGATAAATAAAGAAAAAAAATTAATGGTTTTCCATCGAGTTTTTCACAATGTCCTCGTGTGAATATATGAGGATTACGTCCTCATATGATATATGAGGATTATGTCCTCATATGATGACATATCTTAGATCACGCTCCTCAAGATATTACTAATAGCGAAGAGTTCAAACTTAAGCGTGTACTTCTTCGTACTTTTGTAGCTGCAACAGACCCAGACTTTAAAAAAGAGATACATAATTATGTCTGGCTTACTGGGCTTACTAAAATATATTATAAACTTAAGAGTGTTTACCAAATACTATCATAATGTTAAGAATATTTTTAACAGCTGCCATTAGCAGTGCCAATTGTGAGAGAAGCAGCTCTAAACTGTAATTAAAAATTACCTAAGGTTGAGGCACGTCCAGGGGAGCGGCAAATTGAGCGATCAAAATATATGATAATAAATATTCAAAGTTACATGACCCAGACAAAACGTCATGAAAACAAATGTTATCGTATGAAGAATGAAACCCGTACAGCAACGGCGCACAGTTACATTTTAAAAAGGACCGGCCTTTGGGTCGTGTCACACGTGCACAGACACAGGGCGTCGAGCTAGTTGGGGTATCTAACCTAACTGAAACGGCGCTGAGCGCTCCAAGTAAAAGGGTTTTTGTTGGTTTAACATAAACATTCTTAGATACGATATCTTAAAAAACTTCGCGCTCGCTACGCTCGCGCTTTTTATAAATATAATTTATATTCGTAAGCGCTCGCCAGCGGAAGAATATAATGCGCTCGCTTCACGTCAGGAGATAGCAAGTTCGATATCTAGCGGGATTCAATTAGTACTACGGATTTCAAATTTAGCTATATTAGCAATTAGCAATCGAACGTGATATAACGTTGTATAAAAGATTTTGCTTTTAAAAAACACGAAAAGTACATAATTTTTTATTGATTACAGAATTTGGCTGTTTTATTTCGCTACCAACTCGTGGTCCCACCGCATTGTCCCACTGGTGGGTCGATGAGTAATTGACTGTGTACTCGTAGTCCCACCGATTCACTCTTGGCCTGTAATCGTAGCATGCATTATAGTATGTTGAATTTTTTTACTTATGATCAAAATAGAAAGGGGCGGCAAATTTTTGATCGGCCCCGGGCGGCAAAAACCCACGCTACGCCACTGAGATAGAGACAGATACATAGGGTGTTTTATTTGTTCGTTTTTGTTTATTTTAGCATTTAATCTCAGATGGGATAGTTATAGTAGATAAATTTATGTTTGTATAGCATTAATAAAGCATTCTGAGTTTGATCCGCACGCGCGCGCGCTCGCTAGGTGACAAACGCAAAAAATTGTGTTTTGTAATGTTCTTTCAAGTTACCTGCTCAAAGGTTGACTGGAAGAGATCCCTTCCAGGGATAAGTCGGCCTTTGTACAAACTGTTATTTATTTTATTTACACAATATTGTTTTGTAAAATTTATGTTTTGTGCAATAAAGAGATTACAAACAAACAAACAAACAAATCCGCAAAATTTTATTTTTGGACCCCATTAAGAAAGGTTTCAGCAACAACCAGAACAAGTATTCAATAATCGATAATGCCCGATGATGTACTTAAAGTCTACAAGTATCTGACGAACAGTAAATTTTTTAAGTTATTTACTAACCTCCTAATGTGAGGTTAGTAAATAACTTAAAAAATTTACTGTTTGTTTCTTTGTTTGTAATCTCTTTATTGCACAAAACATAAATTTTACAAAACAATATTGTGTAACATCACCTCACATTAGGAGGTTAGTAAATAACTTAAAAAATTTACTGTTCGTCAGATACTTGTAGACTTTAAGTACATCATCGGGCATTATCGATTATTGAATACTTGTTCTGGTTGTTGCTGAAACCTTTCTTAATGGGGTCCAAAAATAAAATTTTGCGGATTTGTTTGTTTGTTTGTTTGTAATCTCTTTATTGCACAAAACATAAATTTTACAAAACAATATTGTGTAAATAAAATAAATAACAGTTTGTACAAAGGCCGACTTATCCCTGGAAGGGATCTCTTCCAGTCAACCTTTGAGCAGGTAACTTGAAAGAACATTACAAAAGACAATTTTTTGCGTTTGTCACCTAGCGAGCGCGCGCGCGTGCGGATCAAACTCAGAATGCTTTATTAATGCTATACAAACATAAATTTATCTACTATAACTATCCCATCTGAGATTAAATGCTAAAATAAACAAAAACGAACAAATAAAACACCCTATGTATCTGTCTCTATCTCAGTGGCGTAGCGTGGGTTTTTGCCGCCCGGGGCCGATCAAAAATTTGCCGCCCCTTTCTATTTTGATCATAAGTAAAAAAATTCAACATACTATAATGCATGCTACGATTACAGGCCAAGAGTGAATCGGTGGGACTACGAGTACACAGTCAATTACTCATCGACCCATCAGTGGGACAATGCGGTGGGACCACGAGTTGGGAGCGAAATAAAACAGCCAAATTCTGTAATCAATAAAAAATTATGTACTTTTCGTGTTTTTTAAAAGCAAAATCTTTTATACAACGTTATATCACGTTCGATTGCTAATTGCTAATATAGCTAAATTTGAAATCCGTAGTACTAATTGAATCCCGCTAGATATCGAACTTGCTATCTCCTGACGTGAAGCGAGCGCATTATATTCTTCCGCTGGCGAGCGCTTACGAATATAAATTATATTCATAAAAAGCGCGAGCGTAGCGAGCGCGAAGTTTTTTAAGATATCGTATCTAAGAATGTTTATGTTAAACCAACAAAAACCCTTTTACTTGGAGCGCTCAGCGCCGTTTCAGTTAGGTTAGATACCCCAACTAGCTCGACGCCCTGTGTCTGTGCACGTGTGACACGACCCAAAGGCCGGTCCTTTTTAAAATGTAACTGTGCGCCGTTGCTGTACGGGTTTCATTCTTCATACGATAACATTTGTTTTCATGACGTTTTGTCTGGGTCATGTAACTTTGAATATTTATTATCATATATTTTGATCGCTCAATTTGCCGCTCCCCTGGACGTGCCTCAACCTTAGGTAATTTTTAATTACAGTTTAGAGCTGCTTCTCTCACAATTGGCACTGCTAATGGCAGCTGTTAAAAATATTCTTAACATTATGATAGTATTTGGTAAACACTCTTAAGTTTATAATATATTTTAGTAAGCCCAGTAAGCCAGACATAATTATGTATCTCTTTTTTAAAGTCTGGGTCTGTTGCAGCTACAAAAGTACGAAGAAGTACACGCTTAAGTTTGAACTCTTCGCTATTAGTAATATCTTGAGGAGCGTGATCTAAGTCCAGTTCATCGACGCCTAATAACACCTAATAACACTAGGTAAAAAAAATGTGGCGCTCGCCGCCCCTATCCATTGGCCGCTCGCCGCCCCTAACCATGTGCCGCCCGGGGCCATGCCCCCCCCCCCCCCCCGCGCTACGCCACTGCTCTATCTAACACATAGTGAACTGTATCTATCTATCCCTGTCTATTTTCTAGAAACTTCTAGGGGAATCTTTATTAAACATCCTATTTAAACACTTACTGTTCTATCTATTAACTTAACCTAAACGAAATAAAATCTTTATTAAAAATCAACTAGCTATCAAACAAAATAACAAAAACTATAAGTAGTATAACGAACGAACCTATTACCTAAGCGAACACGATATAACTATAACGAACTTATCAGCTAGAAACTATTGACGTAATTACTATGACGTATCGTCTCGAACATTTATTATTTATTGCCACAACATAATAGGGTAGAATATTAGGAATACTCTAGTTATGAGTCGCTAAACTAATATACAGTGAGTTTATACCTTTCTCTTATACCTTTTTGTTAATTTTAATATTTTTTTTAGAAAATTCTTTTAAAAGATAAATCTAAAAAAAACTGTTTTCATTTATCGCCTTAGAAGAGCTATTTTAGTCACCGAGGATAAACGTGTTAATATCATTTTAAATTTTACTGCATTTCAAGGCTCAAATATAGAGAAAATCAAGGTAATTAATTTTTACGACTGTTATTTAAACATTAGGGAAGTTATTATGATCAGTTGAAAAAATAAACGGGCAGTTATTAATCCTGAGGATGATCGGTGACAAGTACGAGTGCCCAATTATCAGGCACTGGAACGCCATACTTGTAGCCAGACCTATAAAATGTGCCGGATTTTGTTTTTGACTTGTGTTTGTAAAATTTTGACATTTTATTTGGACAATTGTGACATGCCTGTATTGTATTGTATTTTATTCTAATTTTATTTCAATTTAATTAATGACTAACTTAGTGTCTTAAGTCTTTACTAACAGAACTGTATATGGACCATATTATGTAGTCTGAAATAAATGAACTATTATTATTATTATTAAATTTTTTGACGGTTGGAAAATTAGTGTGACTGTAAAACATGAACAGTAATAAAATCAAAATTGGTCGATTATTTTATCCTACTAGGGTCAGTTCAAAAAATAATATGGTCAGTAAAATAATGAAATGAGCAGAAACAGGTGAGCGGTAAAATCCGAGCGCCAGTATAATTGAAAAGGGCCGAAACCTACTATTAAAGTGGGCAGGAAGAGGAATAAAATTATAAATAATATCCTACTATGGTCAGTTCAAAAAATAATATGGTCAGTAAAATAATGAAATGAGCAGTAAAATAATGAAATGAGCAGAAACAGGTGAGCGGTAAAATCCGAGCGCCAGTATAATTGAAAAGGGCCGAAACCTACTATTAAAGTGGGCAGGAAGAGGAATAAAATTATAAATAATATCACTGTACACCTATAAAAAAAAGATTTATCGGCGTTTTTTACTCCACATTACCAGTTAGATAGATACATGAAATTTTAAAGAGTGAGTTGTACCTGTGTTAATACTACATAATTTAAACTGCTATAATAAAGAATAACGAAAATAAAAAGAGTAAAATTAAAGCGGGCCCAATACAATAAATTTTGTTCTTGCTCGATTTCAATAATAAATAGTCTTGTATTCCGACTTGCATTTGGCTGTTTTTTTTTACATTTGGTACTGAAGTATACAAGATTTTTTTTTCCACTTAATTGTTTTTAGAACGGCATATAAAAATATTTCTTACCGACCAATTCCAATTTGTTTACTGCCCACACGTATCCACTCATTCGATTATTTTACTGCTTAATTCATTTATTAAGTTACCC
The DNA here is from genome assembly GCA_958295455.1 of Coleophora deauratella. NCBI lineage: Eukaryota > Metazoa > Arthropoda > Insecta > Lepidoptera > Coleophoridae > Coleophora > Coleophora deauratella. The sequence goes on from OY282388.1 coordinate 1,944,504, forward strand.
ATTCAAATTTTTATTAGACTCATTTTTAAATAGTTTACTGCTCAGTTTTTACAGCCGAACTTGTTAATAAACATGCGTTTTATAATTTTTAACTTACCAAAAGTACATTATACAACTGCCCCTTTAAATCAGTGCCTATTTTAAATAATAATCTCATTTGATACACCTTTACACGACCAAACTGAGACCGGATTTTCTCACACAAGAACATAAAATTCGAACGCAGATTTGACCATTATTTTTAATTTTTATTCTAGAAATTTTGGTGTTATCATATCACATAATAACCATAAATTATAATTGTAATAAAACAAAAATATATAATTAACTTTTTTAAATAAAAGCAAGTCTAGCAAGTCTACGTGTCATGGCTGTGACCAGTGCGCAGAATTGTTGATGTCACAATTATTGTTAATTGGTCAGTTATCATTCAAAATATTTTTTTATGTTGGTGGTAATATCAACTTACATTACTTGTGGTTAACACTTATTGAAACACTTACGTGTTTTCCTATATTTTTTTATAGTTTATGTCCTCAAGTGAGGCCGCGGGGACCCAAGAGGATATATACTATCACCCCTGAAAAGCTAGTTGTCGACCAAAAGAACAACCTGTATATACAGTGATGTTGAAATCGCGGATAAAATTTTAACTGTAGCTTCTGCCCATGAAGCTATAACAGCACCACCTGCAACCGCAGCCAATGCAACAGCTGATACTTTACTAGTACCTAACTATTTTACTATCTGATGCTTTAGCCGCAGTAAGTTTAGCAGTGGACATTTTTGTAGTTGGCTCTATATTAGGAGGCCCTTTTGTACTAGCTGGTTTTGTAGTAGCCATTTTAGCAGCCAGAATTACAGCAGCAGGCACTTCACTAGCAGCAGGCACTTTATATCAGCAGCTGGTTTTGAAGTCGTAGTATCGGTTTTCGGAGTCGTACCTGTCGGTGTTCAATTTCACCCTGTATGTGAAAAAAAAGAAAGAAATGAACTCAGATGTTTACCGTATATACAGAACAGGAGAAGTAAAAGACTTTCTTAACCACTACGATTTTTTCTTTGGCTGTTTCTTACCATAAAAACAAATTTGTGGTCTTGGCTGTGTTTTTTTTTTCTAATGGCTCTGTAACTAAAACCAGCTCCATTGACCATAACAGGAGGGTTAAATTTAACGAGCAGAAGCTCTGTTTAGTTCATACTACTGAATTCTGATAGACATACACGTAATCTCAGGAATAACAGCAAGCTTAAGCTTGTATCTACTAGGCTCAGTAAGGTTAGTAAGTCGTTTGTGGGACAATGCATACGAATGTATAATAAAATACCAGAAGACATTTATTTTATTTTATTTATTTTATTTTATATTTATTCGGAAAACTTACAGCTAAATAACAACTATAGGTTAAATTAACAATATATCAACCTATGCTATTGACAAGTTTCCACCAATATATAACAAATTAAGAGCTTGTACAATGTAGGTACAATGAAAGCAGATGTACATCCTTAAGGAAAAAAAAACCTGTTTTTTTATATAGCAATAAACACTAAAATATAGGTAAAAGGGAATAATAGAAATCAAAAGAAATCAGGCTGAAGGATCTCCAAAGAACTCCGCGGCAAGAACCCTTCGAACCGTGGTAGTGCTGGTACAAAAGAGGTCAAAATCATGTAAACTCGAGAGTTCATTATAAATTTTTGAGATTCGATTTATGAAAGAATTTTGTCTGAAATTAGTTCTAGCATAAGGTACGTACAAAGGAGGTCGTTTGCGGAAATTTAATAAGTCAGTGCGTAAATTAATATTAGATAAAAGATCAGGACAGTCGATTTTACCATTCGCGATTTTCATTAAGAACGTTATGTCATTAATGTTGCGTCTTATCTCCAAAGGCAAGAAGTGATAGCGTTTGCATCTGTGTTCGTAATCTACAGATCTTTGTCGTGCTTTAAAATCCAGATATCTTAGGAATTTCTTCTGTATTCCCTCAATACGAGACTTGTAAGTCTCATACTGAGGGTTCCACACTTGGGAGGCATATTCGAGGTGACTGCGTACAAAGGCACAGTACAAGATTTTGATGACCTTAATGTTATTGAAATTTGTAGACGTCCTCATTATAAAACCCAAGGCTTTACTCGATTTAGACACTATGGTATCTATATGTTTGTCGAATAGCAGTTGGTTATCAAACATGACACCTAGGTCTCTTATGGAGCTCACTCTACTTATGAGTTGACCACGTATGGTATAACCCGGGTTAAATATTGTTTTTTTACGAGTAATGGACATCACAAAACATTTAGATACGTTTAAATCTAGCCGGTTATGTAGACAATAGGAATGAAAAGAGTTTAGATCGCTTTGTAAATGTTGTGTATCTAAAATGTTATTTATTATTTTAACTATGTCATCTGCAAAAAGGAAAATTTTACAATGTGAAAAACAACTTTTGATGTCATTAACAAATATTATAAAAAGCAATGGACCTAATAAGGAGCCTTGAGGAACGCCAGAAGTCACATATGAACTTCTAGATGTGTAACCATTGAGAACAACAGACTGACTACGACGTTGTATATAAGATGAGAACCACCGAAACAGGTCACCATGGATCCCGATATTAGAAAGTTTTAATAGAAGAATATTATGGTCAATGCGATCAAAACATTTACTGTAGTCAGTATAAACTATGTCAACCTGTTTGCGGTCATCCATTCCTTGGGTTATAATTTCAATTGTTAGTAATAAATTGGTAGTAGTGGACCTTTTCCTCAAGAAGCCGTGTTGATCTTCACTTAAATGACAACGAATTGCAGCATAAACCTGATTATAGACCAATCGTTCAAAAACTTTAGCAAATAAACACAATTTCGAAATTGGCCTATAGTTTTCAACATTCGATTTGTCGCCTTTTTTATGAATAGGCGTTACAAGAGCAGATTTCCAAATTTCAGGAACTATGCCTTCGGATACAGACCTCTTGAATAAAATACAAATAGGAATAACTAAGCTGCTGGCACTGTTGACGATAAAAACTGGGGAAATACCATCGGGCCCACCTGACTTAGACAAATCCAGACTTTTAAGTAATTTAAATACCTCATTTATTTTGGGCATATTTTAATTGAAGAGATATTACTTAATATATTATTATTTGAAGTTTCATACTGGGGACTAATATTGGGATTAACATTAGAGCTGCTAAGGAACGTAGACTGGAAATAATCTGCAAATAAGTTGCTTATGTCGTCACCGGTGATGGCTTGAATGTCTTTATATTTAAGAATATTGGGTAGTATATTAGTTTTATATTTGCTTTTTACGTAGGACCAGAACGATTTTGGATCTTTTATTATTGATTCCTGAATTTTAGTCATATAGGACTGAAAACAATTTTTCTCAGCTTCTATTGATCGTTGGCGAAGCATAGAGAAAGTGTGATAATCGGATAAGTTACCGTATGTTTTATATTTGCGATGAAATTTATGTTTTTCTTTTAACATTTTTATCAAACTAAAACTGAACCAAGGCGGATAGTGATTGGGTTTAATATATTTTTTAGGGACATATTTGTTTATAAGTTTATTTATTTTAGAATAGAAAAATGATAAGGATTCTTCTAAAGAGTCTGACTCGAGGACCGTGTACCAGTCTACATCATCTAATTCTGCCATTAGAGAAGCATAATCGCCTTTCCTGAAAACATATACAATGCGTTGTTTATCCTCGAGTTTGGGCGTGTCAATAGATGTAGTATTGATAATTAAAGATTTGTGGTGAGAATCTTCGGAAACGAGGGGTGTTGGACAGGAATGAACAACGAGTGGTTCATTACTAATAACCAAGTCTAATATACGTCCGTTCTGATTAATTTCACTATTATACTGATTCATACAACATATATTTAAGGTGTCAATAAAGTTAGCAACATATTGGTTGGTAACATTCGTGGGCAATAACTCTAAACAATGATTAGCTTTCAACCAGGTTATATGATCCTTAAAATTGAAATCACCCATTATTATGAAGCGATCTTGGGGATTAGACATTACAATTTCATACAGTTTATCTGAAAAAAATATTAATTGGTTTTTGTAAGAGTTACCGGAGTTTTCTTCACATAAATATAGGGTACATATGTGAATGTTTTGCAAAGATCTAGTTCTATTATTTTGTATAGTTAGAGATATCCATATGTCCTCCGCAGTACTACGCCACTCACTGCGTTCCGTTACCATAAGATCGCGTCGCACGGCCAAGAGCACTCCCCCACCCATAGATTGCCCGGTGCGCACATAGTCCCTGTCCCTTCTCCATATGAGATACCGCGCGTCAAACAATTCAGAACTGTTTATGCTATCCACTAACCAGGTTTCTGTCAATGAAACAATGTCAAAAGAATGAAGAAAAAGATTCCTTGAGAAATTACTTATTTTTGTACGCAGTCCCCTTACATTTTGGTAGTAGATATTAAGCGGACCCATTTTTGTATCTAACTATAAAAATATGAAAAAAACCGATAAGATAAACTTTTGTTATTAGCGTTGGGTCAGTAAATAGATAATGCCAATGCAAGTTCATATCGTAATAATAGGTACATAGCAACGCACGCATTCTCAATACAAAAGACCGCATCAGCAATTCTAGAACCTCACACAAAAGAATGGACTGTCGAATATGCAAAAAACACCTTTGAAAAGTAATCATAAGGTCGCTAATGACATCGATATTTGAATGAAAGGATATTTTTTTACCTGCTTTTATACAATGTTGCGAACAATGGATGAATGGGTTCTTGCCTAGGATGCTCAAACTATGAATATAAATGTACGCAGTTAACACATAAGTAAATAACACAAAACATAGTAAATTAACGGGTATAGAACACCAATTCACTTCATTATTTTTGACAAGTCCTTTTCGTTTTTTATATTTATTATTGGGGATAAATCGTCTCTCCTTGCAAATATTTTTGAGTGCTTCACCCAGATGTATTGGAACCCCATATCTTTGCCAACTCTCTTAGCTTTCGCCAGCAGCGATTTGTTCTGGATCGTGAGGTGATCATTCACGTACACTCGCTGATGGCCCTGAAGTCCCAGTGCTGAAGGCGTTAGTGGCGTGATTTTGGTGGCGGCTCTGGCTGCAGCTATGAAATCTTCCTTCACGTACCTATTGTTGAAACATGCTATGATAGGTTTGGTGTGGTTGGGGTCACGCGATTGCACTCTGGTGATAAAGTTTATTTGCGACTTAGCTATGGGGTACTGGATCTTTTTCCCAACATCAATTAGCAGATCTATAAGGTTCTCATTTTTGCTCTGAGGCACACCTTTGACTTCTATATTGTTCATCCTGGCCCACTGTTCTTTTTCTTGGATATCATTTTCGATTTTTTCCAGCTGGACCTGGATCAGGTTTGCTTGATTAGACTTGACGTGCTCGAGTTGATGGAGTCGTTCCTCGATTCCATTGATCTTCACAGAAAATTCTTTGACTGAGTTGTTGGAAGCCTCTACTGATGACTTCAAGGTGGAGAATTCATTTCTCTGCGCTTTCACATCCGCTATCAATGAGTCTAATGGGTCCAATCTGCTCGCGACAGCCCTGATTTCTCTAAGTAACGTAGCATAATCACAGCTGGAAGACGCATCAGTATCGGATGAATTCGGCGTCGGTTGTTGTGGAAATATTCCTGCCTGCTTGCACTTCTGACAACGCCATGTTGACTTCCGCTCGATACCTAGCTTCCGGTACCCAAGCTCTTGGACACCTCCACAATGGTAGTGCACATCTTTATCACATGCGGAGCAGTGCGCTCCTTCAATGAACTCCTCTTGACATATACCGCACTTCGAACTCATCGCCGAGTTTGAGAAACGCTGGATGGTCGTCTAAGGTACACAGCTCTAATGTAAAAACGTACGAACGCAACCGTGGTCACGAGCTGACTGGTAATGGTGGACATTGTAAACCTAACAGAGAATAAATTCAAAAGTTATGTAAAAAAGACACTATGTAAGAAAACTAATAAGACATGTGAGTACTTAGATGATAGAAATGCTTGGACGGTAAGTGTTTCTCCAACCAACACAGCAATATTTTCATGACATATTGTGAGACAATAAAGATGCAAACTCTATTGTGAAAGAACTGAAGGGATTCGGTAAGACTTTTCCTTCCCCTTTTTCTTTGTCCATTGATCGGAGTGGTGCATGCTCGCTTAAATGTTCGTGCGGATGGTGGCGTATCGGGAGCCGGGTTCCCTTCCCTCAAATATGGTTGAGGGGAGCGATGGCTGACTCTCGCGTTATACTCGTGATCGGGTGCAGTCCGTGTGAACTGGCCTGCTCTTGTCATTGGTTTTTGGAATTGTTAGTCATTAGCTATACAAATAATTTTTACTATTATCTCTTTTGAATCCTTTCTTTCTTTATTCTTCTTTCTTTATTCTTATTTTTTTATATTTTATTTACAGACATGACATTGTATAATTCATTTATTGATCTAGCATTAAGATGTAATAGAAAATAAGACTTTTTTCAAAAAATGTGTCGGAGGGGGTTTCTTTAGGGCCCGCCGTTTCTTCTCACTCCGCAAACACTTCCCGAAACAGTGGGTATACGAGTTCCGAGTGGAACGAACCTCGTATTAGGTAGATAAAAGAATGACGTTCGAAAAGTGTACACTGCTACCTACTTCGAATAAAATATTTTCATTTTCCTTTTTATTAATATTTTGATACACTCATTTATTCGATAAACTGAATTGCTTCTCTCTTTTACAGATGCAGGGTCTTATACGTGACACTCCATTCAATTACTCCTACAAAACTACCAGTAAAGCTGAGGTGCTTACGCTTAGTCTCGATAACTGGGAAAATCTTTTGGAGTTTTTTCCAAACAGTCGATATTCGATATTCAAGTCCTACCCTAATCATCCATACAGCAGACATCCTGATGACGAACCCCAACAACAAAAAGATAAACTTAATGTAGAAAAGAAGCGACAAATGATGGCGAGACGCAAAACAGAGCATGAACTTAAATCGGTGCCCGTATCTCTGGGGAAAAGAGAGGTGTCGCCTTCAGAGTCTGAAACTTACAAGCCATTTTATACACCACCCTCGATGACATCGACAGGTACGACTCCGAAAACCGATACTACGACTTCAAAACCAGCTGCTGATATAAAAACTGCTAGTGAAGTGCCTGCTGCTGCAATTCCGGCTGCAAAAATGGCTACCACAAAACCAACTACTACAAAAGTTCCTGCTGCAGAACCAGCTGCTGAAATGGCGGCTACAAAACCAGCTAGTACAAAAGGGCCTGCTGATATAGAGCCAACTACAAAAATTACCACTGCTAAACTGACTGCGGCTAAAGCATCAGATAGTAAAATGGTTACTAGTAAAGTACCAGCTGTTGCATTAGCTGCGGTTGCAGGTGGTGCTGTGGTGACTGGAGCGGCCGTGGCTGGGGCGGCAGTATTAGCGGCGGCCTCAGTACCTAAAAGTGTTTCAGAAACGGAACATAAATCTGCAGTACTTTCAAGCAGTGGTGTAATGTCACCAGTACCTTCAAAACCTACTTTAGTTGATGAACCGAAAGAAGTATCCAAACTAAAATTAAAGCAACTACAGGATACTGTGACTTCTACATTAGAAATACCAGAAAGTGATGTTGTTAAAGGAGAACGCATGATGCCGAGACCTACAGCAACGGTTGAAAACTTACAAGCAGAACTACAGAGAGAAGTGGAAGAAGAATCAACTTTTACTTCGTTACCTGACATCAGAGAAACGAAAGAGACAGATAATCGTTTAGAAGCTGATACACATTCTGCACTGTCTTCTGCGACGACTAAAATTCGACCAAGTTTGTCAATAGATGAAAGAGAACAGTTGTTACCTGGTCGTGGAAAAACAAGAACTGAAATATTTGATACTTTAGAAGAAACACCCCGTCAACCTGATGGAAATGAAACGGCACATGTTTCCAACCAAAGCCATAACAAAGACACCAGAAAGACAACAAAAGTAAAGGATAAAACTGATAGTTCCATGACACGTTTATTGGATCAAGTATCTAACAATACTTACGTTGCTGAACTGTTATCACCATCCATCACATCTGAAAGTAAATCTGTTGCAATACCAGTACTCGATGAGGATGAAATAGAAGAAAATGTTGATGTTCTGGACATCAAAGGAGAAGCCGTCGTTTCTACGGTTCCGGAAACAATTGTACCTAAATTTATAAATCCAGTAGAATCAAAAACTCCGGCTGAAACAAACGTATGGCCATCGGATAATAGATCTGAGCAGCAAGCTTCTGAAGGAAAATCAGTCCTTAAAGCCAGCCCCGCAGTAAATCAAACATCTCCACCTAAATCGCCAAGTAGGTTAAGTCGTTCCGAAAGTGTTCTCAGAACTGAGGTTAGTTTACCATACTTTGAATATGACTCGGATGATGATAATGACAAAAAAGAAGAAAAAAGAGTGTCCGAGGAATATGAAGAAGCGCCAAAATCGTTTATGAGAAGGATGACTCAACACGCAAAGAGATTCATTGGCAGACCATCAATAGCACCCGAAAAGCAGAGTGGGGAAATAAATGCATCAGAACTTGAACAAGATATTAAAGCCACTTCTGCTCTTTTGCAGAAATATGAAGAAAGATCTAAAAAGTCAAAGGCACCAGATGATGGAGAAAAATCCCTACTAGCCCAATACATTCAGAAACGTAACGCCGAGCTAGGTACTGCTCAGAAAGAAGAGTCAGAAGAAGAATTCTTACGTCAGGCGCCCAGGCGTTCAATCGTTGTTTTTGGCGACGAAGAGGCTCCTCCCGTGAGAACCATACCTATAGAACAACCAGATGATGATGAGGAGGCAGCAAAAATAACACGAGCGCCAAGACGCTCGGTTGTCGTTTTTGATAGCCAGGGTAAATCACCATTAGGAGTCCTACCAGAAGAGATTAATTATGACAGTGACGAACCTAATAAACAAGAAACTCTAGCTGTTTACGAACCAAACAAAAACGCGTCTGAAAATAATTCCACCGCAGTTAACCTTGTATCTGAAACTCAGATAGATAAGCCTATCGATCGTTCCTTAGAAGAAAATTACCCAAATAAAGGGCAAGATATTTCAGATATCATTAAAGAAAATGCAGAATTACTATTTCCACTCACAGATGAATCGAATGAAGATAACAATAATGTTACTAAAAATATTTTAGAAGATCCAAAATCGAACCCTAATGATGCAACAGAATTTAAGAATATGTCAGATGGTGTTGAAAGTGTTTTAAAAGATCCGAAATCCTCTGATGATGCAACAGAATTTATGAATGTAGCAGAAGGTGTTGAAACTGTTTTTGAACATCCAAAATCCACTGATGATGCAACAGAATTACCAAATATAGCAAATGATAACATTATCGCAACTGAAACCATATCTACTACCAAATTACCAACTATTCCAAGTTTATCAAGTATTAAAAAGCCTTCACTGCTACAAATTCTGTTTCGTAAAAAGAAGCCGGAGTCTGACAATAAATCTGAAGCACAAATCAGTTCAGCCACTGCTGAAGTTTCGAATATTAATGATGAAGATGATGATTACGAAAGTAAACTGGCTGAAGATGATGAGTGGCTTACGGAAAAGCCCATAACTCACGTACGTTATGTCGGTAAGGAAGGTGAAAATGTTGATCTTGTTGATCTTCTTGATGATGATAATGATGATGGCTTTAAAGAAGGTCCATCAAAACCATTACCACCGCAGCGGAAACCAAGCGATGTAGAGCAGATTAAAGACATCACGGAAGATGAAAAAAAGATAATGGACAGTGACAAGGATAAGCAGAATAAAAAGACTGAGTAATTCTTCAGCCAGTTTTACCTGTTTGTTTGTTGTAGCACTATTTTATACAATAAAATATTATAATATCCCAAAAACTTTTTTGTTCAGATCATGTGCAGATAAATTGCTTGAATATAAAACTTTTATATGTCCTGTAAAACCAAAAGTGTATCTACACCTGTACATCACCAGGGCAGACTTAATATAAATATTAGGGGGCTATTATATCGCAATAGGGTTATTATATCTGGCTGGTAATAGCTTTGATCAAGACCTGTAAAAATAACAGAACATATGTTCAGCAAAAGTTTATGGTTTTCGAGTTATACCAAATTTAAAAAAAATTGAAAATCACTACTTGGCGGTGGTCTTTTGAGCTTTTGTTATTAAAAAGCTGTCAAGTGCGTGTCGGGCCATGCGCAGGGTTGGGTTCCGTAGTACTTCGACAGACACTGCTTCAAGGGGAAACCTGATTTACAAAATTGGCGCCATTCGTTAACTTGTAAATCCTACTTAGCTGTGATAGTTTTCCTTTTAACTTCGTTACTATATACAGTACAGGATGGAGTGTTGTAACCTCACCTGGAGGGAAAGTACTCTAAATACTGGAAATAGTTTTACTCAAAGGAAACATTCCTTTATTTTTAAAAAGAAGCTAAACTACATTCATGTGTTTTTTAAATGCCCTTGAGACACCCAGAAATCGAACCAGCTAAAATCCGAAAAAATGGCATCCTGTACTTTTGAACATACATGCATAACTTATGAACCATGAATTTTTAATTTAACATATTTATTAAGTGATTTGATGAACCCCTGAGTAAAAAGTGTTTAAGGCTTGTCTCATTGAATTAATAAGTTATGTTTTAATGGTTTTCCTTTCATTTAACTTACCATGTTTGTTACAGAGATTTGATCCTTATTATTGACCCTATCAATAATGCCATAAAAGTAGACGGATCGGATTTTAGACGGTTCGATCGCTACCGACTCGTGGTCCCACCGCGTTGACCCACTGGTGGGTCGACGAGTAATTGACTAATTATTATTATTATTATTCCTGGGTGTGACTGGGTGTGATTCTTTTCACATCACATCACATCACATCACACTAATCACACTAATAATAAATGCGAAAGTACGGATGTTTGTTTGTTTATTTGTTTGTTTGTTCCGCTTTCACGCTGAAACTACTGAACGGATTGGGATGATATTTGGTAGGTAGATAGATAAAGTACTCGGTTAACACATAGGACACATTTTATCCCGGAAAACTTGAAGGTTCCCGGAGGAATGGCTAAAAAGTAAAATATTTACTTTATCACGTTTGTTCCACTTTCACGCTGAAACTACTGGACTGATTGGGATGAAATTTAGTCGGTAGATATATATAGCACTCGATTAACATACAGAATACTTTTTATCCCCTGTTTTCTCGTGGACCCACTATTTTGTCCCACTGGTGGTTCCACGTGGTATAACTACATTATATACTGTGAACTAAGTATATCTTAATTGGACAAAAGCATAGTGAAATTTTTTTATCTCTTTGTACTGATAGTATGGATCCCGAAAAACTTGAAGGTTCCCGGAGGAATGGCTAAAAAGTGAAATATTTACTTTATTAAGTTTGTGCCACTTTCACGACGAAGCAACCTGCGTGACGAAACTACTAAACGCATTTCGATGAAATTTGGTAAATAGATAGATAAAGCACTGGGCGAACTTCCCAAAAAACTTGAAGGTTAAATAACAGACAATCGTGGCTCAGTGCGGCTTGCGTGGTCGCGTCGATCACGCAGGTTGCTCGGTTTTATATTTGAAAAGCATAAAAATCTATACATGACACATTTTGTTTGGGACTGGACGACCAATAGCCGGGTGTCTACTTGAGGAATATTAAAGTGTTATCCTTCTTGGTCTTTCCATAAAATAAGGAGGTACTCTAAAGCGTCGTTCTATTCGTGTATCAAACAGTTTTGAGTACACTCTGTATTTTTTCTACTGTATCTTTGTCTATCCCTTGATGTTTCAAGGGATAGACAAACATCGTTACATCGTCTACATCGTTTATCGCATTGCTCTTCCTGGTCTCCTGAAAAGTGAATATGCAAAAAACGATGCTAAAAATTAAGAGCAGGAAGCAAAGATCCAATTCTGTGATACTCTTAGAAAGTAAATGTAGGGGAAAATCCCGTCATGGTCACAATTCTATCACCACCAAAGGATGTCATGTGGAAACAGGAACTGTACCATCTATTTTAAGGGTTCCGCGCCTCAAAAGGAAAAAAGGAACCCTTATAGTATCATTATTATAGTAACATTTCCATGCCATCCTCAAGAACCGTCACAAATACAATATCCACGTGGGCGGAGCCGCGGGCAACAGCTAGTTAAAAATAAAGGAATGTTTCCTTTGGTTAAAAGCTATATCCAGTATTTAGAGTACTTTCCCTCCAGGTAACAACATTCCATCCTGTTTATAGGATGTAACAAAATTTATGTAGGACCCGTTAACTGGGGATTCTGCTCATCGTACTGAACAAAGTTGTATAACAAAAGTTGTTCAGTACGATGAGTAGAATCCCCAGTGAACGGGTCCTACACCAATTTTGTTACACCTTGTATAGTAAGAGCCCCCACCGTTGGTGCCAGCAGCATCATGTCATCCGCGAAGCTGAAGTCATTTATGTACACGTCGAAGAGCAAGGGTGAGCTTAACCCCCCTTGCCTCACCGCACTCCAGCCCAGATTTTGCTGTCATCGTATTTTTTGGCTAAGTCAAATGTTCAAAAACAAGATAGATGAGCACGAATTCACCAAACCCAAAAGTTCAATGGGATATTAGGCATATGTTTACTTCTTTGATTGGTAAGCTCTTGGCATTATCCCATCTCATAGTACTTAAGTGAAAATGGAAGCGGACTTATCGAGATTTCCCAACGCAGTGAGGGAAATGACTATCTTCCGAACACCTAACCCCCCCCCCCTTTATACATATACACCCATGGCTCGCTGGCTCGCGGGCATGAAAATGAGGTTTTTGGGATAAAAGTATCCTATACTGTTCCCCGCCCTCTGCCTAAGCTTTCCAACTAGCAAAATGTATCCTAAATTTTATCTCAAGACCAAGGTTCGGAACCGGTTAACAAATACCGGTTAGTTTCGTTCGAATTTCGGTTAACGATTCCGTTCGGGTTAAAACCGGTTTCCAGCTTAACCGGTAAATTTGAATAAAATATCGGTTAATCAGGAAGCGGTTTTCTAACCGAAATAAGAACTAAATTAACCGGTTAAAACCAAACTTAGTCAAGTACAGGCGCGTCGCGCGGGTGCCACTGCCCGAGTCTTCTGCTCACTTTCTCGCACGCTTTCAATTGATTGCACGCGGCAAACATGCCTACAAAGTCGCATATTCTTCAAATTAACCGGTTAATTCCGTTCGAACGAAAAAATATCGGTTTTGGTTAAACCGGTTAAATATACCGGTAACCGAAACCTGAACGAAACCTTAACCGAAATTATTTCGATATAGGGGTCAATGACCGAAACCGGTATTTTCAAAAAACCGGTTTCCGAACCCTGCTCAAGACTACGTTTTTTTACGCTTATTTCACTCCTATATCCTCTTAAAAGCCTGGGTTTGGGCACCCTTATAAACGCGTTTAGTTTTAAATCCAATCTATATCAGTCTTACTGATTGCCGTTCATACTGATAGTAATTATCCGAAAGTAACTTAAAAGCGTAAATAGGATTTTCTTGGTCATACGTAAGTAACTTATAAGCCTGTATAGGCTTATACTGATCATACGAAAGAAGCTTCTAAGCCTAAATAATCTTATTATGATTTTACAACAAACTTCTTACTATGCGCTTAGTAATGCTTTTATGGGTCTAAAATGTATCCCGCATAAAGCTAAAATAATAATGCCTGTGTCGTGCATATAAAGTGAGAAACAATATTGAAAATAAGTTCTATGTTGTATTATTCATTAGTGACATAAATGTCTGTTTATAGTGTTTATAATAAACATTTGTATGGGGAATTTTTATTTACTGTAAACTGAACCCCTATGTAATATGTAGTACTATGTAATATAGCTAAAATTTTGATCTATCTATCTATCTATCAGCCGAAAGACGTCCACTGCTGGACAAAGGCCTCCCCCAAGGATTTCCACACCGACCGGTCCTGTGCGGCTCGCATCCAGCGGCTTCCTGCAACCTTTACCAGGTCGTCGGTCCACCGAGTCGGGGGCCTGCCCACACTGCGCCTTCCGGTGCGCGGTCGCCATTCGAGAACTTTACTGCCCCAACGGCCATCTGTTCTACGAGCTATGTGCCCTGCCCACTGCCACTTAAGTCTAGCGATTCTGAGAGCTATGTCGGTAACTTTAGTTCTCCTACGTATCTCCTCATTTCTGATTCGATCACGTAGGGAAACACCAAGCATAGCACGCTCCATCGCCCTTTGGGTGACTTTGAGCCTTCTTATAAGGCCCATAGTAAGCGACCATGTCTCGGATCCATATGTCATCACTGGCAACACACACTGGTCAAAGACTTTAGTCTTGAGGGACTGCGGTATTTTGGACGTAAAGATATTGCGAAGCTTCCCGAACGCTGCCCAGCCGAGTTGGATTCGACGATTGATCTCTTTCTCGAAGTTGGACCTACCTAACTGGACTGTTTGTCCCAGGTATACATATTCGTCAACAACTTCGAGTGTAGAGTCTCCAACCTTCAGAGGAGTGGGTGTAACACGGACGTTTGACATGATTTTCGTCTTATCCATGTTCATTTTAAGACCCACTTGTTGGGAGACTCTACTAAGTCCTTCGAGCATTGCGCCTAGGTCTTCCAAGGTCTCAGCCATGATCACGATATCGTCAGCAAATCGAAGGTGAGTGATGTACTCGCCATTGATGTTAATGCCGAGTCCTCTCCAGTCCAGAAGCTTGAAAACGTCTTCCAGTGCAGCGGTGAACAGTTTCGGAGATATAACGTCTCCCTGTCTCACCCCACGCTGCAGCCGGATAGGTTTCGAATTCTGATCCTGGAGGTGGACCGACATGGTGGCGTTTTCATACAAGCACTTCAACACTTCGATGTATCGATAATCAATTTGGCACCGTTGGAGAGACTGCAACACAGCCCAGGTCTCGATCGAATCAAAGGCTTTCTCATAGTCCACAAACGCCAAGCATAGTGGCCGATTATACTCTTCGGTCTTCTGTATAATCTGCCGCAGCGTATGTATGTGGTCTATGGTACTGAAGCCTTTTCGGAAACCGGCTTGTTCGGGAGGCTGGAAGTCGTCAAACCTGCGTGCGAGACGATTCGTAATGACTCTCGAAAACAGCTTGTAGACATGGCTCAGGAGTGAGATGGGTCTGTAATTCTTCAGCAGAGACTTATCACCCTTCTTGAAGAAGAGCACCACCACACTCCTGTGCCATGCTGTAGGCGTTCGTCCCTCGAGCATGACGGAATTAAATAGCTTCTGAAGAGCTATAAGTACCGGTTCTCCACCTGCTTTCAGAAGCTCAGCCGTAATTCCATCATCACCCGGTGCCTTGTTGTTCTTAAGCTGTTTGAGAGCCATTCTAATCTCGCACAGGCTGACGTCTGGGATATCTTCGGTATAGTGTCGGGACAATCTGGCTCTCGGATCTTCAGCCAGATTGCTGACAGGTAAGCGTGTAGTCATGTATAATTGTCCGTAGAATTTCTCAACCTCTTCCAACAGCTCGGGCTTGGACGACACGACTCTGCCATCCTCGGTCTTCAGCTTTGTCAGTTGGCTTTGACCAGCAGACAGATCCCTTGCGAATACTTTTGACCCTTTATTGCGCTCGATAGCCTCTTTAATACGATTGGTATTAAATTGGCGTATATCACGGGTCAAGGACTTGGAGATCTGTCTGTTTAGTCGCCGATACTGACAAGCATCTTCAGAGGATTTCAGAATCAGGCTTCGTCTTTCCTCCATGAGCTCGCTGGTGAGGTCCGAG
Organism: Coleophora deauratella; assembly: GCA_958295455.1. NCBI lineage: Eukaryota > Metazoa > Arthropoda > Insecta > Lepidoptera > Coleophoridae > Coleophora > Coleophora deauratella. Next base: position 1,960,397 of record OY282388.1, read on the forward strand.
ATACGAGATGTTCTTTTTAAACGGCCGGTTTTGAAGGCCTTATTCCCAGCCGTTTGGACAATTTCCATGAACCTGTCGTTATAATTGTCCACATTTTCGCATTCTCCTAGGCATTCGAAGCGGTTGTGCAACTCGAGTTGAAAGCTTTCGGGGTTTTGGAGTTGGATAGGCGCTGGTCGGAGCACGGACTTCATCAGTCGACATCTTTCTAGCTTTGTTTTTAGATTCAATGTGCCTCTTACCATTCGGTGATCGCTTCCTGTCTTCAGCGAGTTGATCACAGAGACATCATTGAATATTTGCCTTTTTGTCGACAAGATGAAGTCAATCTCATTTTTTACTACGCCACTGGGATGCAGCCAATTTTGATGCGCCTTACTAAATATGAGTATAAAGTATTCATGTTTTATTATTTATTAGCTAATACAGTACTGATGACGCCGCCATTTTTAAAAAACAGCATTTCGTAAGCGCTTTATCACACTGTTGTAAAAACATTTTGTCTTATATTATCAGCTATCAAAAAGACTAGCCCAAGCACCATGTTAAAAATATTAGCGCCATGTTACTAATAGGCTATGAAGCTTCTTACGTATGATCAATATAAGCCTATACAGGCGTATAAGTTACTTATGTATGACCAATAAAATCCTATTTACGCTTTTAAGTTACTTTCGGGCAATAGGGTATTTTACTCTATACAAGGAAAAATCTAAAACTGCTTATTTACTGTGGTATTTGTAATACGTAATCGATTTAATATGATTTCTATACAGTAAAATGGGAAAAAACATTTTATTTTTGATTTACAAAAATCAAGTTTTTTAATCTGTTATTTAAATGTCTGAAACGACAGCCGCCATGCTGGTTGTCAGGTGACGTCACAATAGTGGTAGACAATGACATTTTGTTCGTGATATGTGTCAAAATTTTAGTACAGAGCTGTTTTGTTTACTCCTGAAATGACGTCACGACCTAAGCATCATGGCGGCTATCGTTTTCGCGCGCTAATTTGCAATGGTAATTTAAAATGTATTTTTGGGGTACTTATAGGTTTCAAAAAAATTTTAATAAAATATTTTTTACTTTTTCTCACCTAATGATCAATTTGAGATACTTTTCAAAAAATGGTGAAAAACCCTATTATGAACGGCATTCAGTAAGACTGATATAGAATGGATTTAAAACGAACGCGCTTAAAGGAGTGCCCAAACCCAGGCTTTTATGAGGATATAGGAGTGAAATAAGAGTAAAAAAACGTAGTCTTGAGATAAATATAGGATACATTTTGCTAGTTGGGTTTTTACCGTTTTTTTGGGGACCTTTTGGATTCGTGTCCCCGACAGTCACGTGTCCCCACTGCTATGCTGCACTAGTGGGGCCAGCAGGACTTTCAAGTGCTCGTGTCTCCTTTAACATAGTGGATGAATTAAATATTATTTTTTTTAATTAATTTCTAGTACCTATTCATGTCCTCACTGTGATATTTAAATAGGGAATTTTCCACGGCTTTCTCTAAACTCAACTAGATGGCGCTGATCAACATTGGAAATAAAGAAAATTTCTCAAAAATCGGCAAAACTGATTGATATTACTGACATGGCAGTACGCTATGGTTAGCGAGTGATCTACTCTAGATACCATTTAATTCTTTTTATAATTATTTCATAACACACCTTTGTAAAAGGAAATGACAGGTTAGTATGGTTACATTTTGGTCTTTGAAATACGAATCTGCCTATCAACAAGTTCTGTAGCAGTGGAGTGAGTAACTATGTCATCTCATCACTCATCACCAAGATGGCGGCAAAACGGTTTGGGTTTGCGCTGTTTTTTCGAAGACTGCTGAGCCGTAGGCTATGTACATGGTATCATTTAAAAGCTATTAAAAAGGGCTACGATGGAGTTCAGTCACTACTTTTGTAAATATTATAGTTTCGTAAAAATTAAAAAAAAACTGATTTTTTTTCTGAGTTTGTTTAAATCTTTGTTATACTTTTTGATATAACTTATAAAGTAATAGGTATTAGGTTTAGGTATTTAGATAACAATATATCTAACTGACTCGGTGGCTCAGTGGTTAGTGCTCCTGGCTACTAATCCGAGAGTCGTGTGTTCGATCCCCACCCAGGGCAAAAAAATCTGTGATTAGCTATTTGCAGGGTTCGGAAACCGGTTTTTTGAAAATACCGGTTTCGGTCATTGACCCCTATATCGAAATAATTTCGGTTAAGGTTTCGTTCAGGTTACGGTTACCGGTATATTTAACCGGTTTAACCAAAACCGATATTTTTTCGTTCGAACGGAATTAACCGGTTAAATTAAAGAATCCCTCTCCCCCCGAACAGCTGATAAGATCAGTCGTGTTTTCTGTATTCTTTATTTTTTAAATTTAATTACAATTTCAATTCTTAAAAATCGTGCAACTAAAATAGGAGAACATAAACGCACAAGATGTTCTACATTCCGGTAGCCGGCTAGCACCGCACGCACACAAGCACCTCCGCCGCCGTCCGTGAGTGATTCATACCATTGTAAATACGCACGGGTCAAGTTGTACTGGACAGAAAGCCGTTTTGTATGAAATCATCGCGACCAACCATTAAAGACTGACCTCTCCGTAATCACCGCCTTGAGATTCTTTGTCCTGCTGCAGTCCTAGTACTTAAGGCCATCTTACCCCGAGCTACTGCGCATCCATCTGCGCAGTACTAAATGCAAGTCCCACCCGCACGCGCCACACGAATTATTAGATGATCAAACGAACTTACCTGAAGTGAAGTTCGATCTTAATTATCCTTCCTTGTCGGAGAGATTTAATTGGTTAACATGTAGTAGTCCTCGTCTACGTTTGACCCACTCGCACGTAGTTTAGCGCCTTAAGAGAAAAAGAGACAGCTAGGTAGTCTCCCACCTCGGCGCCATTGCACGGTCCAAGCCTCATTCATTTTAGAGAATAAAAAAAAGGCAACCTACATCCTACAACATTGGTATTAGGGGTTTTAATACTAGCATCCTAGTATTGTCTACTCTAGGGCAGGGAGGGACCTTAAATCTCTCCGACAAGGAAGGATAATTAAGATCGAACTTCACTTGAGGTAAGTTCGTTTGATCATCTAATTATCCTTCCTTGTCTTCTAGATTTAATTGGTTAACATGTAGATGTTTAGAGAGACTAACAATGTTGTAGGTAATAGGTATGAGAATTATTGCAATAAAATATAATCTGAGAGAATTTATAAAACTGCAATTCAATTAACAGAAATTTATTTCTGGAAGAAATTTCTTTTAGAAACAAGTTGCACTCCTTGCGTATATCTGATGGTAAGCCTTTATATTATGCCCATTTTGTGTACACAATAAATTATTAAAAAAAAACACTTCCTAGAAGGTTATCAAATAAACAATATGAAAATAAAATTAAATCTTGTTCAATTTTATGAATGTGATTGTTAGTCTGATTGTTAGTTGAACTTGACTTTAGGTTCTGAGTGAGGAGGTTACACTTAGCATAAGTGTAGCGATAGACGATAGTGTTTTATGAAAGGTATATGCAGCGTCGTTTAAGTATGCTTTTTCTAGAGGTCTTACATAACCGGATATGAATTACTTTAGTAATAAATGAATAATCTATTGACATATACTTGAAAATTTCATACGGGAACTTGTTTGACATTTCCATCCTTTTAGCTATTTGGAAAATCTGTTCTAAGTCCAAAGAACTGCTAAAATGGTAAACTAATACGATATTCGGGTACCTTAATTACACTATGTATCGTATTTTAACAAATATGGTTTTAACCTGTACATCTTTCATGTACTGCTTGAATAATTCACCTTGAACATCAGAAATTCATTTTTAGGCAATTTGGCAAAAAAAAAATAACACAAAATAAACCCGAATAAAGCCTCCCCCAAACAGGCGCGTTTTTTGTGGCGCGAAATTCGCGCGAAACTCGCAGGTGAAGCTGCGACGTCGCGTCGCAAAAAGCCGCTACACGTCGCGGGAATATCGCGCGAATCTCGCGCTACAAGTGGCGATACTTCTGCGACACTGCGTCGCGAGACGTCGCGCGAAATTAGCGCGAATTTCGCGCGACAAGCGGCGACGCTACATGTGTCGCGCGAATATCGCGCTACACGTGTTGCAATATTCGGCGACGCGACAAGGTGTCGCGCGAAAATTGTGCGATATTTCGGCGACACGTAGAGGTGGGTCGGTAACAGAAATTCCAATAACGTAACGTAACTGATTAACAGTCAGTATCGATAATGGACTTGGAAACTATTTATTTTTACTCCTCACAAAGGTAATAAGAGACGTTTATGTGTTTCTGTTTCCTCAATATCAATATCTCTAAATATTGCATTACAGAGTGTAGAATAATAAATGCATATACGATTCAAAAGGTTCTGTAAGTTTTAATTGTCGTCCGGAACTTGGAACAGGTTATATTATAACAAAGATAAAATAAATATACAAGGATAAACAAGAATAATAATAAATGCTTTTAAGTAATGAAAAAAAAACTTCTTTCTTGCATTCAAAAAAGGGTCTTTGGGTGGACCCAGACCTACCGATTCTGTTCTGCCTAGAACGGGTGGAGACGCGGGCAAAAGCTACTATCAGATAAACAATCTTACTAGCTAGGAAACTGGCACATGAAAATGTAAATTGTCTATTAAGTGTGTAAACTGGTGCAGTCGGGTAAAAACATAACCCACCTTTTGGCACAGCCGGGTAAAATATAACCCTCCTTCTGTCGTAGTCGGGTAAAAACATAACCCTCCTTCTGGCGCAGTCGGTTAAAAAACATAACCCTCCTTCTGATCCAGTTGAGTAAAAAACATAACCCACTTTCTGGCGCAGTCGGATAAAATACTTAACCCTCCTTCTGGACCAGTCGGGTAAAAACATAACCCACCTTCTGGCGCAGTCGGGTAAAAACATAACCCACCTTCTGGCACAGTCGGGTAAAAACATAACTCTCCTTCTGTCGTGGTCGGGTAAAAACATAACCCTCGTTCTGACGCAGTCGGATAAAAACCTAACCCTCCTTCTGGACCAGTCGGGTAAAAGCATAACCCACCTTTTGGCGCAGTCGGCTAAAAACATAACCTTCCTTCTGGCCCAATCGGGTAAAAATATAACCCTCCTTCTGACGCAGTCGGTTAAAAAACATAACCCTCCTTCTGGTCCAGTTGAGTAAAAAGCATAACCCATTTTCTGGCGCAGTCGGATAAAATACTTAACCCTCCTTCTGGCCCAGTCGGGTAAAAAACATTACCCTCCTTCTGGCGCAGTCGAATAAAAAAACATAACCCTCCTGGCGCAGTTGGGTAAAAACATAACCCTCCTTCTATCTCAGTCGGGTAAAAAACATAACCTTCCTTCTGGTGCAGTTGGGTAAAAACATTACCCTCCTTCTGGCGCAGTCAGATAAAATACTTAAGCCTCCTTCTGGCCCAGTCGGGTAAAAAAACATATTCTTCCTTCTGGCGAAGTTGGGTAAAATCATTACCCTCTTTCTGGCGCAGTCGGATAAAATACTTAACACTCCTTTTGGCCCAGTCGGGTAAAAACATAACCCACCTTCTGGTGGAGTCGGGTAAAAACATAACCCTCTTTCTGGCACAGTCGGGTAAAACATAAACCTCCTTCTGGCGCAGTCAGGTAAAAAACATAACCCCCCTTCTGGCGCAGTCGGATAAAATACTTAACCCTCCTTCTGGCCCAGTCGGGTAAAAATATAACCCTCCTGGTGCAATTGGATAAAAAATATAACCCTCCTGGCTCAGTCGGGTAAAAACATAACCCTCCGTCTGGAGCAGTCGGATAAAATACTAAAGCCTCCTTCTGGCCCAGTCGGGTTAAAAACATAAGCCACTTTCTGGCGCAGTCGGGTAAAAGCATAACCCTCTTTCTGGCGCAGTCGGGTAAATTAAAAACATAAACCTCGTTCTGGCTCAGTCGGAAAAAACATAACCCTCCCTCTGGCCCAGTCGGGTTAAATACATAACCCTCCTTCTGGCGCAGTTGGGTAAAAACATAACCTTCCTTCTGGCGCAGTTAGATAAAATACTTAATCCTTCTTTTGGCCCAGTCGGGTAAAAACCATAACCCTCTTGGCCCAGTCGGGTAAAAAACATAACTCTCCTCCTGGCGCAGTCGGGTAATGAAATAAATACTTGCACGCAATAATCGTTATTTGAACAAAAGCTATAACGTACTAGTTACAAAAACGGAACGCGGAACGCGAATCGCGGCGCTACTCTACCTTGGCCCCCCCGGGCCTCACCCCCGTTGTCGCGTCGCAGGAAATTCGCAGAATTCCGCGACAGCGACGCGACGTGAAGCGGCGACAGCGGGGCCTGGGGCCCGGGGGGCAAGCGCGGCGTCGCAGAATATTCGCAGCCACACAGAGGGGATGAAGCGGCAACAGCGGGGCCCGGGGGGCAAGCGCGGCGTCGCAGGAAAATCGCCGCTACACAGGGGGGGTGAAGCCGCCACATCGGGGCCAGGGGGGGCTGTAGCTGCGAAATCGCCGATTTATCGCGGCAGTGTGTAAAAGCGACAGCGTCCCAGTACAAAATGTACTGAAAGTAATTATTCGCGCGTTATTCGCGCTACAAAAATCGCGCCTGTTTGGGGGAAGCTTAACTATATAATATATCCGCAATGGGGATGAGCCGTGAACAAACCAACGAATCTATACTCTCGATTGATAATATTCCCCCACTGTTTAAAGCCAGACGTGAACTGAAACTTGGTGTTATCGACCAGTGATAGGGATTTCATGTCCAGCACAGTGCTGACGATATGCATTTGTTCGTTCCCTATACGAATTGAATAAGTAAATATTTGAGAAAATATTTGAATATTAAGTTTCAGATTCACTTATAAGAAATACATGAATTATGATTTCATAACAGACCCTACGTCAGGTATGAAAACGGATCTTTGGTATCTTGATCAGCAGGTGTTTTTTTTTTTTTTTTTTAACTTATTAGTTATTACTTAGTACATAATAAGTCATAATTTCAAAATAATAATTTGAAGTTCATAATAATTGGAAAAGGTGGGAACCGTTGAATAGAGTTACACAGATAATTAACCGAAAAAGGGTTTTGAGGTCTGTTCAGTAAAATGCATTTTGGTATTAATTACATTTTGTATTTATCCTTTTAGTTAAAATTATTATTTTAGGCTGGATAAGCTTATTAATAAGTTTTGGAATGCAGTAGGAAACATTCTTGTTTTATAAATGTTTAGTAGATTTATCTAGACTGTATTGATAACAGTAACTTTAGAAAGTTTTATATATATATGACGTTTTATATATATGTGACGCAAATATAAATATATTTATTATTCAGCACATCAGCAATAGTATTCTATTGTCCCAACTTTTAAACACTTTATTTTCTCGCTCTTTCGTTGTGTGTTTCGGTTAATACAGACAAAAAGTTGCTGTAATTTTATATACCCACGAAATGATGTCGCTTAATTGTAAATAATGTATGTTCCAAATATACCAGAAGTTTCACGTAAGGTATGGCTTATAATAATTTTGTTTTCGCGAAATTTTCTGATGTTCACATGTTTCATTTTTAATTCATCATATAAATATTTTTAATGTGTATTTTGATTATAGGCAATCTTAAACAGTATCAATAAATAATTTTAACCATCCTCATTATTACCCTCACAAGTACATCTCCAGTGTACTGTGGAGGCAGGCATTAACGAAAATTTTGCTTATGCAAAGGTCAAAATTTTGATTGTGCACCATATAAAAATTCACAGATTTCGCCCATAAATCATTATTGTTTATTCTTATCTGGTGATTGCGGTAGCTTCTAGAATTAACTTGCATTAAACTTAAAAAACAGGCATAGCTTCATAAGAAAACGTATACCTGTAACGTAGGTATATGTATTTGTTATAATTAATACTTCCCGAAACGCTGTCATTGCAAGTTTCGTGTAAGTAGTAGAAGCTAGGCATAAAAAAGAGACAATTTAAAATATAAGGTACAAAAAACCTTATTTCATAATGGGGTGGTAACATTCTCAGACGGTTTCAAATTGGAGTGTAGGTGTGGCGTAGTTCCCCAAACGATGGAGTATTTGAGGTCGTGCCCTGCGTGCCCAAACAACTGCAAGCAGGAAGATCCAATGAGTGCCACCACGGGCAGTGCGATTCGCGTGGCTGAGTCCCGGACTAAGGCCATCTAGGCTTGTTATCGACACGAAAAGAAGAATTACATAGAATATTATAGTAAAAACCGATTGAAAATACTCCTGTATCTATTTATTAAGCTAATGAGCACTATAGTGTTCATAGCACTAGAGTCCTATAAAGGTTGAGCACAGGCTGAAAGGTTAAACACAAGCATATAGAAAAAGTGTTTTAAGTATGATACAATCATGCATGAGCACGAGGAAATCGGCCGATTTTATTACTTTTACCATGTAACTGCCCTGGGCAACTACGATAAAATAGATTTAAAGTTATCAATATTCACAATGTACAACAATATTTGATGAACATTTTAGTTCCAGTATAAATTAACCTTATCTTCACTTTTACGGATTATAAAAATAATACTCGAAGCAAAGAGTTTTTCAAAGGGATGCTGCATTAACTTTTACAATTTTGACAAAAAATATACCATATTTTGGCAAGGACTTGGCCAGGGGCCAAGAAGGTTAATGTGTCATTTGGGAGACTGAGATTCTTTATTTCAATATTTTGTGTATAATGGTCTAGTTATACCAAAAAAACCTTTTTAATGCATCCATAAAATATTTCCATAAAATTTTTCCATCTACCCGCTACCTTAAAATGCGGCTGCGCTTAGGCCGGCGCGGCGCGGCGCGGCGATGCGACGGGTTGCGCTTGGGCTGGCTAAGCGGCAGTTGCACATACTAGTACTAGTACATTCATAAATATGTCCCTGCTCGCTATCCGATGCAACTCGACTCGTTAGCTTTCTGCATGCCCTATGACATCTTCATAAAACAATCAAACACAACACGTAATAAATGAGTGTCTCCCTTTTGATTCCAGTGTATAAGTATTTTATTTTATGATGAAGAAATAAATAAAAGGCTGATATATTACTTAATTAAACTGCACTGTGCACAGGTTTGCATTGAGTATATTAGCTATTTTCGGGCGCCCCGCAGCCAACAAGTCGACTAGGAGTCGAAGTGGTCGCCATGACCGAAATCGGTCGGATAGTTCTTTCATTCATTAAATCAATTAAACTGAAATGACGGGATGTCCGTAGTTTCAATAAATCAGGTTAGCGGTATTGGACATAACCGTAACGTAAGCAAAATAGCTAATACACAACAAAATCTGTGTTTTTGTCTCCATCTTCTTAGATTCATTGTTAGCATCGCCACAACTTCTGGAGTTATTGTCAGATGACAAACTCAGGAAAATTGTTTTTATTTTTAAATAGACCGTCCTTCTCGAGAATGGTTTTGAAATAATAACACACGCATTTGGAAACACTAGAAGGAACCTTCACTGCGGATAGTAGGCATCAGTCCAAACGCACGATGGCGGTGGATATGTGCCGGAAAATTAATCAGACGTCAAATGCTTATAATTGTTGTGATACAATATATCACCTGTAGGCGGTGGCAGTTGGTGGTGGCGGCGCCGGCGGCGGTTTTGGCGGACGGCGCGGCGGTTATAGCAGCGCTGTTTCAGGAGGTTTCGGGAGACAATCCATCCGTCGTCATTACCGCTTTTTCTGCATCGTTGTCGGCTGCATAAGCAGCGGTGGCTGTGGTGGCAGTGCAGTGATATGAGCCACGATGCTGCTAACGCTTCACCTGTGGCGGCGAGCGAGGGTTGATGGAGCAGCCGCATAAGCATTAGAAAGCTGATGATTCCAGTTCATACGAAACAGGAATATTATAGTGTGGTTAATGTCTCGCATTAACTCTAATAGTAGCTATTGGTCAATGTCTCGCATTGACTCGAAGCAAAAATGGCTATTGGTCAATGTCCCGCATTGACTCGAAGCAAAAATGGCTATTGGTCAATGTCCCGCATTGACTCGAAGCAAAAATGGCTATTGGTCAACGTCTCGCGTTGACTCGAAGCTAATTCTCCCATCATGTTTCACTGCACTTGTTATTTTTTTTTTTTTTTTTTATGATTTTCATATTTCATTTCCACATAACCTCCTTATTTAAAAGTAACGTAAGGATTTATTTTCTTCTAGGCACATTTTTGCACACTTGTTAAATTCAAATAATTAACGAACTTTTTAAGAAATATTTTTCACTACGTGCGGTAGCCGTGCGCGCACGAAATCGAATGAGGCTTGGACCGTGCAATGGCGCCGAGGTGGGAGACTACCTAGCTGTCTCTTTTTCTCTTATGGCGCTAAACTACGTGCGAGTGGGTCAAACGTAGACGAGGACTACTACATGTTAACCAATTAAATCTAGAAGACAAGGAAGGATAATTTACGTTTTTATTTTGGTTTTTTTTTCTGAATGAAAGTGTTCAAACTAATGGCGTAGTTTCCTTCATATCGTCGAAAGCAATATTGTCATATAATTTTCAATTTTATTCTTTTAATATACAGGCATCTGTTTTAAGTTTTAAGTAACGATAGACCCATTTTTGTTTTTTTTTTCTATCGAGCCGAAATTGTTGAATCGTGTTTCGGATGGCGTATGATCTTAGGAAATATAGTCAAAAATAAGTATAATTTTTCAGACTTGAAACTTCTACAGTTTTCCGTCAAAACTGTTCAAAAAACGTAATTTTGGGGTAAGATGGCCTTAATGGGTCGCTGATCGACAGAACACCTCCGACTTCACCGGCACAAAGCCCGCGACGCTTACAGCCACCGCGCACTATCGACTTTTTGGTCCATCGATAGTTTAGTCGATCTTGCATTCAGTATGGAGCTATATGTGAGTGCGCGCACTCTCGACTAAACAATTGATCGACCAAACTATCAAAAACCACTGAACGATCGCTACTCAACTAAACAGTTGAGTCGATCGGTGACTTTGTATGGTGCAGTACGCAAGTGCGCGCACTAGACTCAACTAAACAGTTGAGCGACTGTCGGCCGATAGTTGACTTTGAATGGCGCAGTACGTGAGTCCGCGCACTATCGACAAAACAGTTGAATCGATTGTCATAGTGAGGAAGCCGGCATCCACATTATATTTGTTTTTGTATATATTGTTTTAGTTATTACAGTAAAGTATATGAATTGAATATACAGGGTGTTACAAAAAGGTGTGGTAATACTTCAAGATGGGCTTCTACTCATCAAACTGAACAACTTTTGTTCTACAACTTTGTTGAAATAGCAAAAAAAAATTTGGACTTTTCATATAAACTTGGCTCACCAGCTGATCGATTTGTATGAAAAGTCCAAAAAAATTTTTGCGTTTTCAGCATAGTTGTAGAACAAAAGTTGTTCAGTTTGATGAGTAGAAGCCCACCTTGAAGTATTACAGTAGTACACAAAAAATAAGGGCCCATTCACATTTTTTTCCAGAAATCGCACATTTTGAGCTCGTAATTTTCTACTTTCGGAAAGAGTTATACATTAAAAAAAATATGTGTTCAGTAGATTCGTGTTTCTTATTGTAAGTTAATGTTTCAGATTTTAAAACATTTGTTCCATTATTTTATATAAAAAATAACACGCAGTCATGTTTTCGCAAAAAAGGTTCGCACGGTCATTTTCAAGCCCCTAATTCTCTAACTAGAAAATATTTATTATACCAGAAAAAAAGATCTACAAATCACTTAAATAAATTTATTGTAAGTTAATGTTCTCGTTTTTCGATTAAATGTCACAATCTCACAGAAAACCGGCGTGAAGCAACAATTGCGTTGTGTTTCGCCGAGTGAGTGAGGGTACCGGAGGCCCAAACCCCCCCCCCCCCAATGATAGCGCAGTTACCAAATTTGTTACCCCAGGAGGGTACCAGCTGCGCTAGCGCTGGAGAATCCCTCTCTGGACGTCCATGCTCAGGATACAATGTGCCTGAGCCTGGACGTCCAGGCCGCGTCGTACTCTGGGGGGGGGCATAACAGCGCTCCATCATCCAGTTGCACAAGGGAAGGGCAAAAACACCTTGGCACCCCCTGCCACGCTGGCCGTGGACTTCTGCAACATCAGGGGCTTACACTCAAACATTAATGCTGTTCACTACCACCTAGAGACAGCAAAGCCGGCCTTGCTCTTCCTGACCGAGACACAGATATCGTCCCCAGCAGACACATCATACCTCTCCTACCCTGGGTATGGACTGGAACACTCCTTCGTGCCTAGGGCTGGAGTGTGCGTGTACGTTAGAGACGATATCAGTTCTCGCCGTCTCAGCAACCTTGAAGGTAGGGACCTCTCCACCATATGGCTACGTGTAGACGGCGATGACCATCCCCGCGTCTATTCGTGCCTATATAGGTCCCATACCGGCGATGGCGAAACTGACCGACTCATTGAGCACATCCAAATGGCTGCAGATACTGTGCAGCAGCAGATCCCATCCGCTGAGATCGTGGTACTCGGTGATTTTAACGCCCACCACGCCGAATGGCTCGGTTCTAGCAAGACCGATCATGCGGGGAGATCTGTTCACGACTTCGCCCTGGCATATGGTTTGACACAACTGGTTACTACGCCCACGCGAATCCCAGATGTGGAGAACCATGAACCTTCACTGTTGGACCTTCTGCTGACTTCTCATCCGGACAGCTACCAAGTATCCGTTGACGCCTCACTCGGCTCTTCGGATCACTGCCTTATCCGGAGTACGGTGCCACTCACGTGCCCGCCGCGACCGCGAGTCGCCTGTCGCCGTCGTGTGTGGCATTACAAGTCAGCAGATTGGGATGGGATGCGGTCTTTCTTTGCGTCCTACCCTTGGGGGCAGGTTTGCTTCACGCCGGATGATCCCAACTTCGCTGCCGATTCTGTCGCTGATGTGGTGCTGCAGGGTATGGAGCTTTTTATCCCATCCTCAGTGGTCCCCATTGGCGGCAAATCCCAGCCTTGGTTTGGTCGGTCCTGCAAAAAGGCTTCTCGCCGAAAGCAGGAATGTTACCAAGCCTGGGCAAATGCGGCGAAGGTACGGGATGAAAAGACCAGCGTATTAAAAAAGGAGTTTAACTTTGCCTCCAGGTCCTTCAAAAGAGACATTGCCAGGGCAAAGTCAGCGCACATAGGCAGAATTGGCGAGAGACTAGAGCGTCTTCCTTCGGGAACTCGTGCGTTCTGGTCTCTGGCCAAAGCTGTCCAGGGGAATTTCTGCACGCCATCATTTCCACCACTGCACATGGGAAATGATTCATTGGCCCACGACGCAAAGGAGAAAGCCGATCTTCTAGGCAAACTCTTTGCGTCCAACTCAACGTTGGATGACGGGGGAAACGAGCTGCCGACCATACCGCGGTGCACGAGCTGTATGCCGGATATCCGGTTCCACCAACGCTCAGTGCGTAAAGCACTTTTTTCCCTCGACATTCATAAGTCGAGTGGGCCCGACGGAATCCCTCCTATCGTGTTGAAGGTGTGTGCTCCAGAGTTGGCTCCAGTTTTAACGCGCCTTTTTCGGCTCTCATACTCCACTGGCGTAGTCCCGAAGTCATGGAAGACAGCGTTGGTGCACCCGATCCCTAAAAAAGGTGACCGCTCGAATCCGTCCAACTACCGGCCGATAGCCATAACCTCCTTATTCTCAAAGATAATGGAGTCCATTATCAACAGCCAGCTCCTTCGGTACCTAGAGGACCGCCAGCTGCTTAGTGACCGACAGTACGGTTTCCGTAAGGGCCGGTCCGCTGGTGATCTTCTTGTCTACCTGACACATCGTTGGGCACAGGCGATCGAGACTAAGGGGGAAGCTTTGGCCGTTAGTTTGGACATAGCGAAGGCCTTCGATCGGGTCTGGCACAAAGCACTTCTTGCGAAGCTTCCTTCTTATTGGCTTCCCGAGGAATTATGCAAGTTTTCTTGCAGACAGAAGCATAAAGGTCGTAGTCGACGGTGCATGCTCAGATTCTATGTCTGTGAATGCTGGTGTCCCTCAAGGCTGTGTGCTTTCGCCTACACTGTTCCTTCTGCATATCAATGATATGCTGCAAATCAGCAGCACTCATTGTTATGCGGACGACAGCACAGGTGATGCCTTCTATACCGGCCGTGCCAACATTTCTCGGGAAAACGTCATCGAGAGCCGAAACAAACTTGTGTCGGAAAGGCCTCTTTAAAGAAAGTCTCAGAATGGGGTCGACTTAATTTGGTCCAATTTAACCCCACTAAGACACAAGTTTGCGCGTTCACTGCCAAGAAAATGCCATTTGTCGTATCACCTCGTTTTGAGGACACTCCCCTAAATGCCTCAGCTAGTATCGGAATTCTTGGTGTCGACATATCGAGTGAAGTCCAGTTCCGTGGCCATCTAGAGGGTAAGGCTAAATTAGCCTCGAAGAAGCTTGGTGTGCTCAATAGATCGAGACGGTATTTCACTTCGGCGCATCGCCTGCAACTTTATAAGGCGCAGGTTCGGCCTCATATGGAATACTGTTCTCATCTCTGGGCAGGGGCACCCCAGTACCAGCTTCTCCCTCTGGACCGCATTCAACGAAGGGCAACTCGAATCGTCGACTGCCAGGATATTTCAGATCGGCTTGACTCCCTGGCGCTGCGTAGAGATGTAGCCTCGCTCTGCATTCTCTATCGCATGTACAATGGGGAGTGCTCCGAGGAATTGTTCGGATTGATCCCTGCCGCCTTTTTCCGCCATCGTTCTACGCGACAACATATTCATCCCCATCACATTGATGGTTGGCAGTCCACAACTGTGCGTTTCACTAGAAACTTTCTGCCTCGCACAACCAAACTGTGGAATGAATTGTCGCCTGCGGTATTTCCGGACCGATACGACATTCAAACCTTCAAGAAAAGAGCGTACTCCCAAATCAAAGGCCGGCAATGCACTTGTGACTCCTCTGGTGTTGGTGTGCGGGTGTCTATGGGCGGCGGTAATCGCTTACCATCAGGTGATCCGTCTGCTCGTTTGCCACCTCTGCCATAAAAAAAAAATAAAAAAATGAAATACGTCTATATTAAACCGCGACTTTTTATAATAAAACCAAAATATTTTTGATTGAAACTGACATCAAAATAAACAGTGTTATTTTAGCAATAAAAATGAATAAATATATCTGCATTAATTAAAAAAGTTTCAAAAATACAATAAATTAAATTGTACCAGAAATCTACGATATATTTCATTGCCTCCGCGTGGATTGATCAGTACGGGGCGTGAGCGCCCGTCAAGGAAGTACCTGTATCAGTTTTGCCGCGCTTCGATAGTACTCATTATACGCTGCCCCACAACGTTTTGATCATTGTGAATATACATGTTTTTTAAATTGATATTCTGAGTGACATCTACTTTAAGCATAAAAATGTTAAACATATAGGTACTTTGAATATTATATTTACATAAAAATAACATTATCATTTTTCCATATTTTCTAGGGTGGTCGCTCTTATTAGATAATATGAAAAAAATTCATTGTCGTTTTCATATGAATATACAAAGTACATACATGCTTGTAATTTTTTTGTCCTTGAAGTACATGTCAGCCCGTATATTTAACACGGAAGAAAAAGGAAGAAGGTGTATCTTTCGTGTTATAAATTAGCACTACAATGCTTACTCGCTTTGATTATCAGTAGCTTGCTATACCTGACTTTCTCGACACAAGAAATAAAAAAGTATGCGAATATGTAGTGTTCTAGGGCGAAAAAAGATGTATGTTTTTACCCTGCTTCGAATGTATGTATTTATGCACCAAAGGGTGCGCTGTACAACCTTAACCGTTTGATGGATTTCCACACATGAAATTTAATTAGATTCTTCTTAGATTGTGGGAGTGATATAGGATATATTAAAATAATAAAAATTAACAAGTTTGCTTTATGGTATCTGTTTACAAAGCGGCTAGCCCGTTTCTTAATAGACTAATAATGCAATAAGGCTACTTTACGTACATGTCAAAAACCTTTTAATTTACGAAGCTCGCTCCAAGACAGGGTTATTTTTTTTTGGTGAAATCTACTCCTCCGTTTTTTTTGCCAAAAATGCAAATATCTCAGAAACGGTAAAAGATATCAGAAATCGGACAGAAATTTTGAAAAACTTAACTAAAAGAATGTAATACATGAGACGCATATTGACTATAAAAAAAATAACCAAACTCAATTTTTTTTCAGTTTCCTATACAAATTCCTTACTCACTATTCAGATATCTCGGAAACGGTAAAAGATATCGGAAATCCGACAGAAATTTTGAAAAACTTAATCAAAAGCATATAATACAGAGACGCATATTGACTATAAAAAAACCGGCCAAGTGCGAGTCGGACTCGCGCACCGAGGGTTCCGTATAAACTCATAATCACACATGTCTTGAAATCTATATTTTTTATATTTGAGTTGATTGAATGAAAGGTAATTTGCGGTTTACGATTTAAAAAACGTATTAAAAAAAACTACTTACTAGATCTCGTTCAAACTAATTTTCGGTGGAAGTTTACATGGTAATGTACATCATATATTTTTTCTAGTTTTATCATTCTCTTATTTTAGAAGTTACAGGGGGGGGACACACATTTTACCACTTTGGAAGTGTCTCTCGCGCAAACTATTCGGTTTAGAAAAAAAATTAGAAACCTCAATATCATTTTTGAAGACCTATCCATAGATATCCCACACGTATAGGATTGATGAAAAAAAAATTTTGAGTTTCAGTTCTAAGTATGGGAAACCTCCAAAATTTATTTATTTTTTCTATTTTTGTGTGAAAATCTTAATGCGGTTCATAGAATACATCTACTTACCAAGTTTCAAGAGTATAGTTTTTATAGTTTCTGAAAAAAGTGGCTGTGACATACGGACGGACAGACGGACATGACGAATCTATAAGGGTTCCGTTTTTTGCCATTTGGCTACGGAACCCTAAAAAATAGCCACACTCAATTTTTTTTTCAGTTTCCCATACAAGCTCTTTACTCACTTTTCACATTTAGTATGTAGTCCAGTAAATAAAAGATTTGAGGTGGCATTAAAGATACCTGACTAAAATGGTTTGGAAATAAAAGTATTGGTGTTTTACTAAGCATTCGTGGTATTTGTTTGATTTTAAGGGCGTTCAACCCTTAGAAATACCTAAAGACGCCTTTTAACTTGTATACGCCAAACAATAAATGCACTTTTGGTGAAAACTAACTATAGTTACCTTATAAATATGGTACTTAAGTTGTCTCTAGCTTAAAGCAATAAATTCTTAACATTACGATATTTTTTATGTTATTGCGTCAAAAATAATACTTACAAAATGGAGCCTTCTGATATTTTTATGTTTTTTAAATCTAATTATAAGGCTTGAACATGTGTTAAGTTTTACCTAGGTGACTATTTCAGAACCCAGTTAAAAATGATTTTTTTAATATTTCTGTATTACACATTAAAGAGACTTCAATTATTTTCTTGGCTGTGCCGTAACACTAATGTTATCTATTGTAAATCATCATCGTCCCTTGTACAAACAAAGAAGTTTCTTCTAAAAACGCATTTTACCTAAAATGTATTAGACATTAATTAGGTATATTTCAAACGCCGAGAAGATGCGTGAACTGCCACGTACGCATAGCCAGTGTGCGACAGAGACGGAGCTATTGGGTGCGAAAAAGATGAGTGCGCGGATAGCTAGATGGATAGTACGAAACGCAAATGTGATAAAAAACACAATTAATAGGTAGGTATTCAATAATTGTCATACTGATTGGATTGTGGGCATCCAAACGTGTTCATAGTACCTACCTACTGATTTACCATATAGATTTACCTATTGTAAATTAATTCGGGAGACAGCTCCGTTTTCCGAGTTCCGACAACAAAGCACCACGTGGAGCGTTCACTTGACATTGGCGTTTCGCTATTTTTTATTGAAGATTCTCCCATTTTTCACTCGACATAGGCAAAATTACGCTCGTTATGAGATGTGGAATGCCAAATAGAAAAGTATAATAGAACAGAATATTTCTAATACAACATGTTGCAGCAAATCACCAGCTAAGCTAGAAGTACCTAAGAACGTGCGGGCGCCGCGCATGCCGCATTCCCCCGCCCGCGCCCCCCGCTCGCCCGCTCGCGAATTATAATTTGTATTAGATTATTACAGAAAATGTGCAACAGATTGATCGGGGATTTTCTTGTCTTAGTTTAAAAAATATTACTATTAGATTTCATAAAAATATTCCTAGTGTATTTAGTGTGCAAGGGTTAAAATCGAATAAAACTTAATAAAAAAAACGAAGTCACCTTGGAGATAATTCTCATGGTTATTGACAGTGGCTATGTACCCCTAAGGCAAAATATCACTCATTTTTTTAAATATATTATATTAAATATCTACTCAATATTTTGATCTTGATCGGGGACGATTATATATATAAATAAAACGTCTTATAAGAAGCCCTCATGTAAAAAATCACCAGTTTTCTATTTTTTGTTCACACTTAAATTTAATTTTGTTTCTTTAGGGGCTAACTACCGAAAAATTATTAAATGCTCATAAGAGATTTTCATGAATTTTCATTTTGCAATTAGTTAAGTGACATATTCTAAGTTTTCACCCAAAGTGCATTAAATAGTGCAACCTACTCCATACAAAAATTCGTAGATTGACTGGACTAATGCGAAATCCGAAAAAAATGAGTTAGGCCATTTCTCTCATAGTCAACATGCGTCTCATGTATTACTTGCTATTATGTAAGCTTTTCAAAATTTCTGTTAGATTTTCGATATCTCTTACCGTTTCAGAGATATTTACATTTTTTATAAAAAAAACGGTGGTCGAGATAACTGAAAAGTGAATCAAGAATTTGTAGGGAAAATTTAAAAAAAAGATAGTTTAGCCATTTTTTTCATAGTCAATATGCGTATCATGTAATACACGCCTTTCGTTGACCTTTTCAAATTTTCTGTCAGATTTTCGATATATTTTACCTTTTCCCAGATATTTGTATTTTTTAATAAAACAATTTTTTTTTGCAAAAACTGCAAATATCTAGGAAAAGGTAAAATATATCGAAAATCTGACAGACTATTTAAAAAGAAAACCATTCTTTTTTATAAAAAATGCAAATATCTCTGAAACGGTAAGAGATATCGAAAATCTAACAGAAATTTTGAAAAGCTTAGACAAAAGCAAATAATACATGAGATGCATGTTGACTATGAGAGAAATGGCCTAACTTATTTTTTTTGGATTTCCCATACATAATTCTGAGATATTTGCATTTTTTAATAAAAAAATGTTTTTTTTGCAAAAACTGCAAATGTCTGTGAAAAGGTAAAATATACCGAAAATCTGACAGAAAAGGGTCTAGCCGAACTTCCATAGCAAAACTGCCCCCAATAGGAACTTATATCGTAACCTATGGTATATTGTAGAGGATACTAATAGAAGTTGATGGAGTAGATACTAGCTCCATATCTCACTTAATTGAGGAGCTATTTGAAAAAAGTGTCTGGAGACGACTTTTATTCAAAATGATATAACTTTGTTATTTTTAAAGCTAGGAAAATGAAACCAATTCCAGTATTATGGTAAACTTTATAATTTATTTTATAGCAATTTTCTATGAGTCAAGCCTAAAAAGAAATATCAAAAAAATCCAAAAAAATTATTTAAAAATTTATTTCTATCAGGCCTAATTAAATTACCACTTTGAAAAAAATATATAATAATTGCCTACACCTTGCCTAACTGCATGTCAAGTTTCATTAAAATCCAAAAGGTGCAAATTGTTAAAAAAAATTGTTAAATTAAGTGTATCACCTTACAACTACTATGTTCAACGCTTTTAAATTGTAATACTTTTTAAATTTTTCAATATTGGGTATGAACAGTTTATAAAAAAATGAGATAATAGGTTCTGAGTAATAATTAAAACGAAAGTCATAAAAAATAATTAGTCATCATCACTATTTTTATAAATTATAACGTGATCGCTGTTTATCGAAATAAATTGTAGAAAAAGTTCAATAAGCGCCAAGACCACTGGACGGATTTGAATGAAATTTGGATTAGGGCAATATTTAATATCTCTAGCCATTTTAATTTTTTTTTAATAACGCCATATTTTAGGTTTTCCACCATGGTAAAAATACTTATAATTTTTTTGCTCAAAAATGGCTTTAAAGATTTTGATGAAACTTTGTACAATACCATATTTTTATATTACCTATGATATTAAATAGGTCCATAGGAAAAATCTGCTTCTGATACCTGCCATACAAAAAATAGATTTTCGTTTTTTTTGTTTTTCAAAAATAGCTGTAACGATTTAAATGAAACTGTGTACTTTTTAATAACTTTATACGACCTACTATACTAGGTCATGAATTGTTACGGGCCAAGCCAGAATAAGGTACCTCCCATACAAAACAACACTGATAATTTTTAGGCTATCACTTGCTAGTTATTATTAATTTTTATTGCTGATTTATGTTAAGCTATTGCAATCTTGTGTATGCCAAATGATATATATAAGGGATTTCCAAGAAAGTGTGTACAGCGTGGCTGTTCAATTTATTTCGATAAATAGAGATCACGTTATAATTTACAAAAATAGTGATGATAATTAATAAAAGTTATTCTTTTATGAATTTAGTTTTAATTGTTATTCAGAACAAATTATTTCATTTTTAGGGTTCCGTAGCCAAATGGCAAAAAACGGAACCCTTATAGATTCGTCATGTCTGTCTGTCTGTCCGTCCGTATGTCACAGCCACTTTTTTCAGAAACTATAAGAACTATACTCTTGAAACTTGGTAAGTAGATGTATTCTATGAACCGCATTAAGATTTTCACACAAAAATAGAAAAAAAATAATAAATTTTGGGGGTTCCCCATACTTAGAACTGAAACTCAAAAATTTTTTTTTCATCAAACCTATACGTGTGGGTTATCTATGGATAGGTCTTTAAAAATTATATTGAGGTTTCTAATATCATTTTTTCCTAAACCGAATAGTTTGCGCGAGAGACACTTCCAAAGTGGTAAAATGTGTGTCCCTGTAACTTTAAAATAAGAGAATGATAAAACTATAAAAAATATATGATGTACATTACCATGCAAACTTTCACCAAAAATTGGTTTGAACGAGATCTAATAAGTAGTTTTTTTTAATACGTTTTTTTAAATCGTAAACCGCAAATTACCTTTCATTCAATCAACTTAAATATAAAAAATATAGATTTCAAGACATGTGTGATTATGAATTTATACGGAACCCTCGGTGCGCGAGTCCGACTCGCACTTGGCCGGTTTTTTTATAGACTGTTCATGTCCAATATTGAAAAAATATAAAATGTATTACAATTTAAAAGCGTTCAACGTAGTCGTCGTAAGGTGGTCCACTTATTTAACTTTATTTTTTTGACAGTTTGCACCTTTTGGATTTTAATGATACTTGGCATGCTGTTAGGCAAGGTATAGACAATTATTATATATTTTTTTCAAAGTGGTAATTTTATAAGATCTGATAGAAATCAATTTTTAAATATTTTGTTTGCATTTTTTTGATATTTTTATTTAGGCTTGGCTCATAGGAAATTTCTATAAAATAAACTATAAAGTGTACCATAAACACTGGAATTGGTTTTATTTTCCTAACTTTAAAAATAATAAAAATATATCATTTTGAAAAAACGTCGTCTCCAGACACTTTTTTTCAAATAGCTCCTCAATTAAGGAAGATATGGAGCTAGTATCTACTCCATCAACTTCTATTAGCATCCTCTACAATATAGCACAGGTTACGATATAAGTTCCTATTGGGGGCAGTTTTGCTATGGAAGTTCGGCTAGGCCCTTTGAAAAGAAAACTTTTTTTTTAATTAAAAATGCAAAAATCTCTGAAACGGTAAGAGATATCGAAAATCTAACAGAAATGTTGAAAAGCTTACACAAAAACAAATAATACATGAGACGCATGTTGACTATGAGAGAAATGGCCTCACTCATTTTTTTTCGGATTTCCCATACTAAATGTAAGTAAGGAATTTGTATGGGTTTTTTTTTAGTTTCCCATACAAATTCTTTACTCACATTAAGTATGGGAAATCCGAAAAAAAAAATGAGTTAGGCCATTTCTCTCATAGTCAACATGCGTCTCATGTATTATTTGCTTTTGAGTAAGCTTTTCAAAATTTCTGTTAAATTTTCGATATCTCTTACCGTTTCAGAGATATTTACATTTTTTATAAAAATAAAATAAATATAAAAAATGTGAGTAAGGAATTTGTATGGTTTTTTTTTTAGTTTCCCATACAAATTCTTTACTCACTATTCAGATATCTTGACCACGGTTTTTTTGCAAAAATTGCAAATATCTCGGAAACGGTAAAAGATATCGGAAATCTGACAGAAATTTTGAAAAACTGAAGTAAAAGCATATGATACATGAGACGCATGTTGACTATAAAAAAATAGCGAAACTCATTTTTTTTTCAGTTTCCCATACAAATTCTTAACTCACTGTTCACATTTAGTATGGGAAATCTGATAAAAAATGAGTTAGACCATTTTTCTCACAGACAACATGCATCTCATGTATTATATGCTTTTAGTTAAGCTTTTAAAAATTTCTGTTAGATTTTCGATATCTCTTACCGTTTCAGAGATATTTGCATTTTTTACAAAAAAAAAACGGTGGTCGAGGTATCTGAATAGTGAATCAAGAACTTGTATGTAAAATTGAAAAAAAAAAATAGTTTTGCCATTTTTTTCATATTCAATGTGCGTATCATGTAATGCACGCCTTTCGTTAACCTTTTCAAATTTTCTGTCAGATTTTTGATATATTTGACCTTTTCCCAGACATTTACTGTTTTTGCAAAAAGTAACAGAGGTCGAGAGGAAGAGATGAGAGAAATGGCCTAACTCTTTTTTTTTTCGGATTTCCCATACTAAATGTGAGTAAAGAATTTGTATGGGAAACTAAAAAAAAAAACCCATACAAATTCCTTACTCACATTTAGTATGGGAAATCCGAAAAAAATGAGTTAGGCCATTTCTCTCATAGTCAACATGCGTCCCATGTATTATTTGCTTTGGTCTAAGCTTTTCAAAATTTCTGTTAGATTTTCGATATCTCTTACCGTTTCAGAGATATTTACATTTTTTATAAAAATAAAATAAATATAAAAAATGTGAGTAAGGAATTTGTATGGTTTTTTTTTTAGTTTCCCATACAAATTCGTTACTCACTATTCAGATATCTTGACCACGGTTTTTTTTTTGCAAAAATTGCAAATATCTTGGAAACGGTAAAAGATATCGGAAATCTGACAGAAATTTTGAAAAACTGTAGTAAAAGCATATGTACATGAGACGCATGTTGACTATAAAAAAATAGCCAAACTCAATTTTTTTTCAGTTTCCCATACAAATTCGTAACTCACTGTTCACATTTAGTATGGGAAATCTGATAAAAAATGAGTTAGACCATTTTTCTCATAGTCAACATGCATCTCATGTATTATATGCTTTTAGTTAAGCTTTTCAAAATTTCTGTTAGATTTTCGATATCTCTTACCGTTTCAGAGATATTTGCATTTTTTACAAAAAAAAGCGGTGGTCGAGGTATCTGAATAATGAATCAAGAACTTGTATGTAAAATCGAAAACAAATTAGTTTTGCGATTTTTTTTCATAGTCAATGTGCGTATCATGTAATGCACGCCTTTCGTTTACCTTTTAAAATTTTCTGTCAGATTTTTGATATATTTTACCTTTTCCCAGATATTTGCAGTTTTTGCAAAAAGTAACGGAGGTCGAGATCAAATGTAGATCGGTTTTTTCAATATTTTTCCTAGAGAGTGCCAACTATTTCGAGCTATTTAATTACTATAAATAATAAATACGTTCGTTTCAAATGTTAAAAATTAATAAACAAAACAATGATACACTTATTTAACGATAACTACCTAAGGATATTTTATTTCATTTTCATACACCTGAAAAAAAACCTGCGCCAGAAAAAAAATCTAACGTTTTTTTCACCTCAGAAAAACCAGTTTTTAAATCTCTAATTCTGAGTATCCCCTTAAAATTTCAAACGCACTTTTTTATAATTGTACACATACTTTAAAATCTACTAATCATAATAATTATGTAATACTATTTTCATCATTTTGAATTACTTATTTTTATCCTTCAATAACTGATTTAATGTTCAATGTAGCTTAAACATGGAACTAAATTAAAAAATATATGTAACCTAAAAAGTAAGGTCAAAATATAACGATATCTTATAAACGTCATAGTAAACACGTTCTTGGCAATTACAGTAAACAATACACGCAAAACAATGCAACGGCTCGGCGTGCGGCGCCCGCCGGCGCGGTGACTGCGAGAAAGAGAGCGAAAGACACGAACAGTGGCAACAGCGCGGCGCGCCTGACCTTGACTGCGTTTGGTTTTAACCGGTTAATTTCGTTCTTATTTCGGTTAGAATACCGCTCCCTGCTTAACCGGTATTATATTCAAAAATACCGGTTTAGCTGGAAACCGGTTTTAACCTGAACGGAATCGTTAACCGAAATTCGAACGAAATTAACCGGTATTTGTTAACCGGTTCCGAACCTTGGCTATTTGTTTGCTCTGTGTCTGGGTGTATGTATATCTATATATTAGCGACCCGCCCCGGCTTCGCACGGGTGCAATGTATTATATACATATAAACCTTCCTCTTGAATCACTCTATTAAAAAAACATTAGGGAATTCAGCTATGTAATTGCGGACATAAACTGCATTCCATGTTACTAATTTTGTATTGGTAAGGTGGTGATAAGTAGTCCTTAACCATAGTCATAACTATGGGGGGCGGGAGCCACACGAAAATAATAAAAAGTTAACAACATAATAGCTTATTACGCCAATTGCAACGTATACTTCATTCCAATCAAAAAAAAGCAAAACGTAAACAAACTTACTATGGAACTGACACATGTCAATGTCATCTGCATACCTTTTGCTTTTTTTTTGATTGGAATGAAGTATAACAATGCTAGCTCTCCCTTAAGCGGACCAGACACTATCAGTAATAATGACAGTATTTTCAAGTAATGACAATAATACTGACAGTGTAGTGGTTGGAATGATGGTCTGACGCATACTAAACGATGGAATGTCAGTATACTGATGTAAAAATACTGTCATTATTACTGATAGTGTCTGGTCCGCTTTAGAACTTCCTGTATTCATTAGCTCCTCGCTCCTCCCGCGTGCAGGAGTGAGTGCACTAGGTACATTTTTTGACCGAAGTCTTTAAGATTGATTATTTATTTTATTAGTGCATGGAATCTCAGCATGTTTTTAAATGAGGAACGAAATGAAAATATCTTGTTTACCTATATTTATCTATGTAAGCAGTATGTGAGAGGGCGCCGTAATTTAAAGTTAATATTTTAAATTCGTTTAACAGATATATTTAGCAGATAGTTTTGAAATCAGTTCCGTTCATACTGGACAATATTCATTAGATATATAAAGTCTACTGCTCATAAATTGGAGAATCGAACCCACGACACTGGGATCACTAATCAGGAGCGCTAACAACTGACGTATCGATTCTGAATCGACACTGAACAACCTAGAAAATCGGAAAATCGTGCGAAATCCCGGTATTTCGAGATCTCGGTATACCGAGATTGGATGCTGTACCAGAGCTTGATATGTATACATAGATAAATGTGTTCAAGTAATTAATAGCGTATCAAAAATACTGAATTGCACAGCAAAACTATTTCGCCATCTACAGAGAGTAACTAAAACGTGTGGTGATACTTCAAGGTAGGCTGCTACTCATCAAATGGGTTATTCCTATTTGTCCCCACGAGCCTGTCCCCGAATGGGGCCAACTTTTTTCCTCAACTTTGTTGAAATGGCAAAAAAAGGATTTTTCATACAAACTTGGTTAACAAGCTGATCGATTTGACTTTCCATAGTCCAAAAACTTTTTGCGATTTCCATATATTCGTGGAGCAAAAGTTGTTCAGTTTTATGAGTAGAAACACACCTTGAATCATCATCACACCTTTTTGTTACCTGTAGATGAAGAAATAGTTTATTTGTTGTGCAATCTAGTATTTTTTAACCGACTTTAAAAAGAAACATTTATGTGATGAACAGATTCGTTTGCTATATCTGGATGTATATTGTTATTATAATCGAGGCGCTGCCGCTGAGAGCAAGAGTGGTTTAAGCCAAAGTTAATAAGATAATGTTAGTTTTTAACATCTTCCCTTTGTTAAATTTTTAGCAGTTTATATGATACCTACTTAAATCATAACGAAAATGATGGATAAACGAATATTTGTTTTAAAAAATTCATAATTAATGAAATAAAATGATCTTTAAAGTCACCATATCTCCATTAAGCAAGAATGTGGTACCACTCTTGCTCTTAGTGCCTTAATTATATATGTATGTCAATGTATCTATCTATGTATGTATACTGCTCAAAAGAAAATAAGGGCTAGCAGGTTTTTTGTTATAACATTAAAATAATAAAAGTAATATATTTTTTTTACGTTTTAATATAATATCTACGTTTTAATGAAGTAATGCTATTATTTACAATTTTAGCTAATAAATGTTTCAAATAATGCTCAGTATACCGGTTCAGTCTAAAAATAATGGCCTAATGATATCACAAAAAACCTGCTGGCCCTTTTTTCTTTTGAGCAGTACATAAATAAAATCAGTCTCCGGCTCTATTTCCTATACACTCATTATTTTAGTATTTGTTTGCTGTTGTTGTTATTTGTTGCTCTCTTTCGTTTATTGACTCAACAGATTTATACAAATCCTCATCCTTTACTAACATTTTTGCTAAATCATCGGCACAGTTACCTTTATTTGACTGTTTTAATATATTAAGGAAAAATATTTTCCGGAAGGCTGATACCAGCTGCCAGCTGCCAACTTGTTGGTTCTGTTGAGTTTTCATTTCTTGTCCTTACTTGACCAAAGAAATTTTCCAAGAAATCTTGATTTAGTCTTCTAGTTAGGATGTACGTGTATCCTTCTCCTTTAAGATCTTCAAACAAGAGTAACAATGATTTCAAAGTTATTTGAAAACCTTCAATGAACTTTACTTTTGATGTATCGTCTTTATTGGTTATAGGGTTGATTAATTTTAACGAAGAAAAGAAATTTAACATACTGTTCAGGAAGTTAATTTGATAGTCCTCGCCACAAAAAGCATTCTGATATTCAGTTTTTCCATATTGAGAAGATGAATTCAGATGATCAAACAAATAGTTAATATTTTTTATTAATCGTATTGTACCCTCAGCAGATTGATCAAGAGCACCAAAATCTTTGTATATTGATATGCCTTAAAAGATGGAAAAAATAAATAAATTATTAAGTATGAAAAAAGATATTATCTATGTAATAGAGATGCACCGATTACCGAATATTTAAGAATATTATTTTTATTTATTTACTTATGTAAAAAATCATGATAGTATCATGAGAAATAAAAAATACCTTGTTTTGTTGCGTTGTCCACAAAATGAAATAAAATATAAATAAACGTTAACATAATTCAAGGTTTATTAATAAATAGCTTCCGCCCGCGACTTCGTTTGCGTAGACTTCAGAACTGGGTCCAGATAGCAATAAAATTTTAAAATAGCGCCACCTAGCGGCGAAGTATAATTTTTAGTTTTAGCCATCCCTCCGGGAACCCTCGAGTTTTCCGGGATAAAAGTACTCTATGTGTTAGCCAAGTGCTTCATCTATCTACTTACTTTTAATCCAAATCCGTTCAGTAGTTTCGACGTGAAAGTGGAACAATTAAATAAACTAAGGCTAATAGACTAAGGCTTTTGGCTGTTTTCTTTTAAATATTACTGTTATGTTATCAATACATTATTTATAGTTTAAAAAAAAAACAAAACAAAGAAACATCCATGCTTTCGCATTTATAATATTAAGTGAGATAAAAACTGAATAAAGGACTCAGTTTGGTTGGTGGTAGGGTATTATGATGTTATTCTGATTTTAAATAAACCCTGAATTATGTTCATTTTTTATTTACATTTTTTTTAATTTGTGGACATTAATGCAACAAAACAATTTAATATTTGTTTTTAATGATATTTTTTTTACACATGAAAATAAATAAAAATACAACCTTTAAATGTTCGGTTGTCAATTCGGTAAAAACCAAATATTCGGCCGAATATCAGCGCTTCACTACTATGTAAATATCCAAGAATTTATTTTTTTATTTATTCCGAAGAAAGATTAGTAAATGCTCTCGAATGGTACTAATATTGCACTTTAGCCGACATAAAAAAGGCAGACATCGCAAACGTGCATGTATCGAAATTTTTTTATATGTTGTTACGATGGGCAGGAAGTTTATGTTTTTCGTTACACACATATTTCAAGAAGTGTACCGGCTAAATGAATGGTCACAAAGAAACTCATGCATTTAGGCTTTATACTTTAGTAAAAAAAACATATATTTGATTTTCGGAAATAAACTCTTACCATCCTTATTCAGTACAATGTTTTCATAATCTTTATCCCAAAAATATAATGTTTTAGTATTTTTTCATTTACGGCGAAATAAATATCCAGTTCAAACTTTACATATTCTAAAAAAAAATCCTTGCAACAACTTGTGCCACCATTAGTTTAGCCGTAGCCACAGCCGTTTAAAATATATGAATGTAACAAAAAACATTCACTTTTAAAAAAAAAAATTTGGCCGTCTTTGACTGACTGAATTGCGTAGAGAGTTGAAGTTGAAATGTAGTTAGCTCTACATAAGTAAATAATTAGGGTAGCCAAAAAACTCTTCCTTAACTAAGTTTTTTTTAACTGAAAAAAGTGCGTTTCTCGATCATCACGTTTTTGGTCATCTGGCCCCAAACTAGGATTCCCTGTACTATGAAAATCAGAGACTGATATACATACACATATACATGAAATACATACACATATACATTAAATACATACATATATAGATATAATACACCCAGATTCAGTGCAAACAAAAAAGTTTGCCCTGTATGGGGATCGAACCCAAGACTCTCACGACGGATCAGTAGTCAGGAGCGCTAACCACTTAGCCACCGAGTCAGTCAAAATAATAAAAAATTGACGATACATGCGCGTTTGCGATTATGGAAGTTTAATTTTACTGGCCTATTACTACTCAAGTATAAGGTGAAGGCAGCTTCTACTCATGGTACTGGATAATTGACTCTAAGGAACCAGCTCAATTGGAGTAAAAAATTCAGTTTCACACTGTATAATTAGACTTCAAACTTCTTTAAATCCCACTTATAAGGAACAAACCTGCGGCCACTGTTGCGCTAAGTACTTGCACAGCGTACTTAACTTTCATTTTCTCAAAATTACTCGGTCTCATGTGACTTTCTGTTAGTTTGGGAGCAACTCTTAATTCCTTAGTTTTATCTTTTTCGTAAAATTGTAGCATATGATCCCACTTAGCCACATGATTCCCAAAACAAAAACTGTAATTCATCAAATGATTGCTCAGCAATTAAATCAAATGAGGAGCATCAAATACAGGGTGTCCCAAAACTAATGCGACAAATTTTGGCCGGTGATAGCTTCAGCAAAAGTTTATGGTTTTCGAGTTATACCAGATTTTAAAAAAATATTAAAAATTACCTTCCGGTGGGTCTTTTGAGTTTTTGTTATAAAAAACCACTGAATTTGTATTTTTTTTTGCACTCAAATATTGTTGATTAGTGTCTGTACCCGAATCTACTATTTATTCTGCAAAAAGTTAAAGATGCCATCAGAAATGCATTATCAATTCAAGAAAAATCTTTAAACATATCCGATAATGTGAAATTTTAAACATCGGCGACGTAAAAAAAATATATTGAATGATTTTGTCTCATATGCTAAAAAATCCTTGTCTCATGCCCATTTTAGAAATGTATAATACTTTGATATTTTCCTTGCAAATATTGAATTAAATGCTATTTTTGACCTCAACGTGCTGATTTAAAAAATCTTTTATTCGAGGTTTTTCAAATGTTTATTAGATTAATTTAAAATAGAAAGGAGATCATGTGTGTGTTCTACAAGGTCACCTCACCGTGACTTACTACCTGAGATAAAAAAAAAGAAAAAACCGGCCAAGTGCGAGTTCGATTCGCGCATGAAGGGTTCCGTACCATCGTACAAGAAACTCCAAAAACACGTCTCTTGTATGGTGACCCCCTTTAATTTTTAAATATTATTTTATTTTATTTTATTTTTTTAGCGACTATAGTAATACAAATTTTGTGAGCGTTTCAATCAAGCGTCTACCTCTTGCTATTATTAAAATCGAGCCAAAACCACCCAAAAAACACGTTTCTAGTAGGTAAGCTCCCTTTAATTTATTTTTATCATTTTTTTATAGCGGCAACAGAAATACACACTCTATAAAATTTCAATCGTCTACCTATTACGGTTCATTAGATACAGCCCGCTGACAGACAGACAGCCAGGCGGATGGACGGACGGACAGCGGAGCCTTAGTACAATAATAGAGTCCCGTTGGCCTTTAAACTTTGAACCCTAAAAAAGATACATTTTGCCGCCACTTTTCCGTCTTTCTTCCAAAACAGCATCTTCGTCTTGTCTACTTCGGCCAGGCAGTCTGCCAAACAGTAGCTTGGGTGTATTCAAAATCTAATAGTACAGTAGTCTCCGATTAGGGTACTTTTGTGGCACAGTGTCGCCGCTGCTCTGTCACTCTTGCGATTTAAATGAATGCTCACAGAGTTTGTATTGCTATTGTTACGGGCAGCCGATTATCTTGGCATTGTACTTATATGTATATGTATGCAATAAGCAATAGCTAATGACTTGCACTTGATTTTTATTGAAATTGTTAAAATGTGTTAGACTATATCTAACGTTAGAGTGAGACAGGTATATGTCGTCAGTAGTCGCACTCCACTAATCGTTGGAAGGGGATAAAAGATATCTTGTGTGCTATTACTGCTTTAGCAGGGAAAAATGTTAAATGAATGAATAGCTCTGTAATTACGATAGTGTCATTGATGTAACTTTGTATGTATGTCCAGCTTGTTAGCGCCCTCAGTATTTACATGTATTTTGTTTCGGGCGATAGCTAGTTTTGTTGGTATTCACTTTGTTCGTGAATTTGCTTATAGAATTGTTAGTTTTACTGTTTTTAGGGTTCAATGTATAATGAATGTTTGTGTTTGGTATTGTATTATTGTAGAACGTAGGGAATTCTATTAGGTGTAATAAAGTTTGATAGGTAGAAGTTGTTACTTTTGGAAATAATTAGAAATTTGTGTGGAACTTTTACGAAAATATGTCTTTTTTGTATGTATTTGTGAATTTATTAGTATGTTGGCGGTATGTAGCCTAAGTAAGCATTGTTTATATGGATAGAGATTGTTGTCAGCTTATGTTATGCAAAGTTGGACTGTATTGTATCGAGTAGTTTAGGAGATATGAAGAGGAAATGGAAACCTCAACAGGGAACTTTAGGCCGAGGCCAAGTGAGGGCCTGGGGGTCGCCTTTACAGCATTGCCAAGGGGTATAAAATGAAAATTAGGTTTTTTTAGATAATTGCTCGAAATGTTATACTACCTTGACGTATATCGTATAGATCGTAAAAATAAGTAATAGTGTTATTCGTAGTAATTCAAATAGAAAGTTCAGCTTCTCCATTGTCTCGATTGTGTTATTATTTCTTCTTGTTTCTTTGAAAGTGTATTGTGTTAGTTAAATTGAAAGTGTTGTTTAGTACATTGGTAGGTACTTAACTTGTGTTGTGTTGTTGTGAATTAAAGTGTATTTTATATCTGTTACTTTGGTGTTTCCATGGGCTTGCCTGAGTGTCTTTTATCCTTGAACCACCCTATGGTGAATGTGTAACTGTTGTTGTACCGTTGTGCTAGGACGTACGCAACAGTTTGGTCCTTCGAGCCGGATAGATAAGACACTTATAAGTTACCATGTCGAGAGTAACGAGGAGTGCGAAGAAGTTGGCAGAGGAGCAAGCTGAGCTTAATAAAGACGACTTGGGAGACGTACCTGCGGACTTGGAATTGTCGGTGGATGCGGACGGGGCGGCGGCCTTGCAACGAACGATCCCGCCGTCGTCATCGCTCGTGCCCACTCTTCCACAGGGACGAATTATTGATCATCGGGATCAGAAGGAGCCCGATGAAGTCGTTTATGAACATGATCAACGGCCGCCACCACTGCGGATACCCGGGGAACCGGAAGGCAGCGTGCTGGTTGATCCTCGTGGATTCGTGCTACCACACCGACCAGTGGATGTGAAGAGCACCTTGGGGAGCCATGCTTCTCGCCGCAGCCATAGAATGGCCTTGGACGCACAGCGGCGACAGCTTGAGCTGGAAATAGCGATGGAGAGAGCGAAGATAAGGGAGGATGTTTTAAACAAACAGTTGGCAGCCAAGATGGCCAACATCGAAGCTGCAGAAGCTGCAGCTGAGGAAGAAGTGGAGGAACGACGCTCGCTGACGCAGGTTGCGACAAACCAGCGAGTGGAAGAGTGGCTGAATAAAATAAATAAATGTGAGGTTCGACGATACGCAGCCGCGTGCATCGTCACCGACGCCGAGGAGGGAGCGGTCAGAAGAGCGCCCTCGTAGGCGGACGGAGGGATTGGATAAGTTGGCGGATGCGATAATAGGTATGTCTAGGCCTAGACCGCGGCAGACATACGAGTTACCAAAGTTTGATGGTAACCCAGCTGACTGGATCACATTCAAGCGCACCTATGAACGCTCAACGGAAATATACAAGTTTGAAGCGTTCGAGAACATGGCAAGGTTGCAGCAAGCGATTGTGGTACCAGCGAAGATTGAAGTGGAGGATATTTTGAGAGGTGCAGGTGATCCTCAAGAAGTTATGTGTACCCTTGAGGAAGTGTTCGGTCACCCTGGTGCGATTTTGGAGTGTGTCTTAAGGAAGATTAAGACTTTACCGCGTGTGACCGAGACTGGAAAGGAAATGCAAAAGTTTACTTCAGTTGTGAGAAATTGTGTGTCATTGCTGAAGAACATCAAGGCCGATGGGTACTTGAATAACCCTCAACTGGTGTGTGAGATACTGAACAAGCTTACGCCTCTCCAGAAGCATTTATATAGTGAGTTCATAAAGTGCAAAGACAATGTGTGTAGTGTGGACTTACGTGTGTCGCCAAGCTTGGACATTTTACTTGAATTCTTGGTTGAACGCTCGCGATCGGCATCGTTTCTGGTGCCCTTGAATATGGCTGCACCCTCGGTTAGTGCGACTTATAACGCACCGCGTCCGCGAGTGTTACCTGTACATCGTAATGTACACAGAGTCGCGTCTCTAAGCTCCGCACCGGTTGCGTCGAGGAATGCACCGCGAAATGTAAGCTCCAGAGCAATAGCGATAGCGTCAAGGAGTGTGCCGCGAACCGTAAGCTCCGCACCAGTAGCGTCGAGCAGTGCGCCGCGAGTAATGTGCGCGATGTGTGATGGCAATCACGTGCTGCCAAGAAAGTTTATAGCACTGGACAATAGTGAACGATGGAACGTGGCCAAAGACAGTCGACTGTGTTTCAAGTGTTTGTGCACTCGGCACAACCGGGAGTTTTGTCGTGCGAAGCGTTGTGAACAGTGCAACGCCCCTCATCATACGCTACTCCACTTCAATGGTGTGCCGGCTGAGGAGCGCCCACCCGAGTTGACGCCCTCGGCTCCTGAAGCTGAAGTGAAGCGGGCCTTTAGTGTTGGAGGTGTGTGTACCAAGGCCTTGCTGAAGATGGTGCCAGTCTCTATCAAGAAAGACAACTGCGTGATACAGATTTACGCCTTGTTGGACGATGGTGCTACAGTGTCACTAATGGACAGTAGTTTAGTGACTAGTGATGTTGGTGAGCCGTGCCCTCTCACAATAGTGACCGCGAACGGACAAAGGGTTACGGACAGTGAGTCGCGAAAAGTGAATATTAGGATTTGTGGACCTAATGAACTTGAACATTGTGTGAATGTGCGTACTATGGCTCATTTGAATCTGCCTACTCAAACTGTACCAGTGTCATTCTATGAGAACGCTAACCTCAGTAATTTGTGTGACACCATGGATTGCAGTGAGGATCGCAAGGAGGGAAGGGAGACGAAGCCTCTGCTGCTCCTGGGCCAGGACAACTGCGAGCTCATCGTCGGCAGGCAGATCCGAAGGGGTAAGCCCGGTGAGCCGATCGCTTCCCTTACTCAGTTGGGATGGGTAATCCATGGCCATGGGATACTGTGCATCCACTTCCTCTGATTGTGAAACAGTCCATTGTACAGCTTTAGTTAATAAGAGTAGGTTAGATAGGGATTTACATAGTTTAGTTAAGGCACAATTTGAATTAGATAGCATAGGTATAGCTGAGGTTGAGCGCAAGAACGCGGATGTTGAACGAGCCAACATGATTTTAGAACGCACTAGTCGCCGGGTCGAAAGTGGATGGGAGTGTGGTTTGTTATGGAGGGATGAAAACCCTACCTTTCCTGATAACTATAATCAGGCTTTAACGAGGTTAAAGGGAATTGAACGGCGTATGGATAAAGATCCGTTATTTGGCATGACATACGAAGCTCAGATCGACAGGCTTCTGCACGAGGGTTACGCTGAAAAGGTACCAGATGCATGGGAAGTACACCCTAAGTGGTACTTGCCTCATTTTGGGGTAGTGAACCCTAATAAGCCTGGAAAGCTTCGTCTGGTATATGATGCTGCGGCTTCATATAGAGGGGTTTCGATGAATTCGAAATTGCTCAGCGGACCCGTACTGAACTCGCTATTCGGTGTGTTAACGAGGTTCCGATGTGGTAGGATCGCCGTGAAAGGTGATATAGCTGATATGTTTTTGCGTGTGAAAATTAGGGATGAGGATAAGGGGGCTCAATTGTGTTTATGGCGCGGGCAAGAACGAGATAGACGCCCAGATCTCTACGCCATGAACTCCATGATATTCGGAGCCACATCCTCGCCTTCGATGGCGATGTATATATCGAATAAGAATGCTAGGGATTTGGCAGACAAATACCCTAACATTGTAGAGCCTATTGTGAATGAACGTTTTGTTAATGACTATTTGAATGAGATATTTGATGAGCCTGTTGTGGATGTACATTGTGTGAATAACGGTTTGAACGAATTAGGATTAAATGTAGATATTTTTAACTGAACTGATTCGCGAACGGTGCTGAAGTGGATAGCGTCGGACTCTGGGGACTATCAGAGTTTTGTTTCGCACCGTCTGAGCGAAATCGAATCAGGGAGTGATGGAAGCGATTGGCGCTGGCTTGCATCGGCGGATAACCCGGCCGATGAAGCGACCATGTTGGGCTGGCCTCGGGATAGAAGCATGTGGTTTTCGGGGCCCCCCTTTCTGCGCGATCCTCCGCACCTGTGGCCGAACGCAGTCACCAAGGAAGTGCTTCAAGTTGACCTTGAGCTGAAAGTCAACGTGACAGCTCAGGTGCAGGAGCCTCTGATCGATCATAGGCGGTACTCTGCATGGGAACGAGTGATGAGAGTAACGGCGAAAGCATTGGCCTTCGTCAGGAAATGCAGAGGACGGAAGATTGACGCCTTAGAACGAGATGATCCCAGAAACATTGAAAGAATATTGAATCCTCCAGCAGCTCCTCACTTGAGAGAAGTGGAAGTTGGAAGAGACTCGTGCGCTCGATAGAAAACGCGCTTCGAGTCACCTTGCGCCAGAAGGCGCCTCGAGAGGAGGTACTGCATACCTTGCTCTTGGAGCCCGAGCTGACTGTAAACAGCCGGCCGCTCAGCTACGTGCCAGAGGAAGACACCGCAAGTCCCACCGTCCTCACGCCGAACCATCTCCTGATGGGGACGGGACCGGGCGCCGCCTCATTCGAGCCGTCGTGTTCGGCGGACTTGGACGTCCGTCGACAGTGGAGGCGTGCAAACGCACTGGTGGATGTCTTCTGGCATCGATGGCGGCGGAAGTATCTGCCGTCGCTCCAGCGACAAGTGAAGTGAAAGTGACTCAGTGAGCGTGTAAGTAGATGATGTGTAGTCATTTGCAATGACTCACTCACTGCCACGCAATTAGTCGCCTAAGGGGCAAATTTGTAAAATAGTGAAGTGTATCCCGATAGAGACGGAAAAGTGCGTGTGATAGATGTTAAGACTGGTCACGGTCTATTGAGACGACCGGTAGCGAAAGTCATCGTGCTGCCCACCGCCGATATTGTCCTAGGATAATTTTGTATTGTATAAATGTATCCTCGTACGGGGGGTGGAATGTTACGTCGCCGATGTTTAAAGTTTCATTATCGAATATGTTTAAAGTTTTTTCTTGAATTGATGATGCTTTTCTGATGGCATCTTTAATTTTTTTGCAGAATAAATAGTAGATTCGAGTAGAGACACTAATCAACAATATTTTAATGGAAAATAAAATACAAATTCAGTGGTTTTTTATAACAAAAACTCAAAAGACCCACCGCAAGGTAGTTATTTTCATTTTTTTTTTAAATCTGGTATAACTCGAAAACCATAAACTTTTGCTGAACATATGTTTCGTTATTTTGATAGGTCCTGATCAAAGCTATCACCGGCCAAAATTTGTCGCATTAGTTTTGGGACACCCTGTATATAGTAAATTTTTCTGTCATTTATGTAGAAGTAAGTTTTATCAATATAGAGATTAATCTCGTTTTCGCACTTTTGTAGAAGTCTGAACCCATATCCGACACCATAATTCTTACATTTAAGTCAATTTCGAATAACTTTCCAATTACCTTATCAATCCACTCTGACTCGCTGTCGTAATTTTTACATTCAGCTAATAATGCATTACCAACTGGCTGCTTGTAATTCTCAAAAATGCCACGGATCATTGCTACCAAGGCGTACCTATTTGGCAGGCTCTGGTGATTGTATACCGTCTATTTCATGAAAACCATAGATTTTGTCTTCTCTGATATTATAAAACAGATTAGTCTTAATGCTCATGGCATCTATAACAAGTGAACATCTGTCATTTTTTCTACTCTTTTTTTAAGTACTTGCATTGCATTAGAAAATTATCAACGTTTGTGTATATAGGTAGGTAAATACACACGTTTTAGTGAAGTTTTGCTCGGCAGACATAATGTATCTTGTAACAAATTATACGCCTGTAGACTTACGTATGACAATTTTTCAATTCATTTATTCATTAACAATATACATTGTATTTGAATTTCTTACATTAAAAAATATATATAAATAGTTCAAAAATTTCTATACAATTCTTAAATTAACTTAAACACAGAAATAAAATATTGATTTAACACAATCTATCTATCTATCAGCCGAAAGACGTCCACTGCTGGACAAAGGCCTCCCCCAAGGATTTCCACACCGACCGGTCCCGTGCGGCTCGCATCCAGCGGCTTCCTGCAACCTTTACCAGGTCGTCGGTCCACCGAGTCGGGGGCCTGCCCACACTGCGCCTTCCGGTGCGCGGTCGCCATTCGAGAACTTTACTGCCCCAACGGCCATCTGTTCTACGAGCTATGTGCCCTGCCCACTGCCACTTAAGTCTAGCGATTCTGAGAGCTATGTCGGTAACTTTAGTTCTCCTACGTATCTCCTCATTTCTGATTCGATCACGTAGGGAAACACCAAGCATAGCACGCTCCATCGCCCTTTGGGTGACTTTGAGCCTTCTTATAAGGCCCATAGTAAGCGACCATGTCTCGGATCCATATGTCATCACTGGCAACACACACTGGTCAAAGACTTTAGTCTTGAGGGACTGCGGTATTTTGGACGTAAAGATATTGCGAAGCTTCCCGAACGCTGCCCAGCCGAGTTGGATTCGACGATTGATCTCTTTCTCGAAGTTGGACCTACCTAACTGGACTGTTTGTCCCAGGTATACATATTCGTCAACAACTTCGAGTGTAGAGTCTCCAACCTTCAGAGGAGTGGGTGTAACACGGACGTTTGACATGATTTTCGTCTTATCCATGTTCATTTTAAGACCCACTTGTTGGGAGACTCTACTAAGTCCTTCGAGCATTGCGCCTAGGTCTTCCAAGGTCTCAGCCATGATCACGATATCGTCAGCAAATCGAAGGTGAGTGATGTACTCGCCATTGATGTTAATGCCGAGTCCTCTCCAGTCCAGAAGCTTGAAAACGTCTTCCAGTGCAGCGGTGAACAGTTTCGGAGATATAACGTCTCCCTGTCTCACCCCACGCTGCAGCCGGATAGGTTTCGAATTCTGATCCTGGAGGTGGACCGACATGGTGGCGTTTTCATACAAGCACTTCAACACTTCGATGTATCGATAATCAATTTGGCACCGTTGGAGAGACTGCAACACAGCCCAGGTCTCGATCGAATCAAAGGCTTTCTCATAGTCCACAAACGCCAAGCATAGTGGCCGATTATACTCTTCGGTCTTCTGTATAATCTGCCGCAGCGTATGTATGTGGTCTATGGTACTGAAGCCTTTTCGGAAACCGGCTTGTTCGGGAGGCTGGAAGTCGTCAAACCTGCGTGCGAGACGATTCGTAATGACTCTCGAAAACAGCTTGTAGACATGGCTCAGGAGTGAGATAGGTCTGTAATTCTTCAGCAGAGACTTATCACCCTTCTTGAAGAAGAGCACCACCACACTCCTGTGCCATGCTGTAGGCGTTCGTCCCTCGAGCATGACGGAATTAAATAGCTTCTGAAGAGCTATAAGTACCGGTTCTCCACCTGCTTTCAGAAGCTCAGCCGTAATTCCATCATCACCCGGTGCCTTGTTGTTCTTAAGCTGTTTGAGAGCCATTCTAATCTCGCACAGGCTGACGTCTGGGATTTCTTCGGTATAGTGTCGGGACAATTTGGCTCTCGGGTCTTCAGCCAGATTGCTGACAGGTAAGCGTGTAGTCATGTATAATTGTCCGTAGAATTTCTCAACCTCTTCCAACAGCTCGGGCTTGGACGACACGACTCTGCCATCCTCGGTCTTCAGCTTTGTCAGTTGGCTTTGACCAGCAGACAGATCCCTTGCGAATACTTTTGACCCTTTATTGCGCTCGATAGCCTCTTTTATACGGTTGGTATTAAATTGGCGTATATCACGGGTCAAGGACTTGGAGATCTGTCTGTTTAGTCGCCGATACTGACAAGCATCTTCAGAGGATTTCAGAATCAGGCTTCGTCTTTCCTCCATGAGCTTGCTGGTGAGGTCCGAGATACGAGATGTTCTTTTTAAACGGCCGGTTTTGAAGGCCTTATTCCCAGCCGTTTGGACAATTTCCATGAACCTGTCGTTATAATTGTCCACATTTTCGCATTCTCCTAGGCATTCGAAGCGGTTGTGCAACTCGAGTTGAAAGCTTTCGGGGTTTTGGAGTTGGATAGGCGCTGGTCGGAGCGTTGACTTCATCAGTCGACATCTTTCTAGCTTTGTTTTTAGATTCAATGTGCCTCTTACCATTCGGTGATCGCTTCCTGTCTTCAGCGAGTTGATCACAGAGACATCATTGAATATTTGCCTTTTTGTCGACAAGATGAAGTCAATCTCATTTTTTACTACGCCACTGGGATGCAGCCATGTCCACTTGCGCTGTTTTGGCTTTTTGAAGAAGGAGTTCATCATGAAGAGGCCCTCCTTCTCCATAAAGCCAGCCAGCAGCTGACCCCGCGCATTCCTCTCTCCGTATCCAAATTTCCCCACTCTCAGCTCGTTGTCCCTTCGTTTGCCTAGTTTCGCGTTGAAGTCCCCCATCACAACGGTGAAATGGGTCCTGGAGCTATGTATGGCTCTGGAGATATCCTCATACATAGCCTCCACCTCTTCGTCGGGGTGTTCCGCGGTCGGCGCATATACCTGTATGACCTTCAGCGAATACCGTTTGGTGATTCTGAGTATAAGGTACGCTACCCTCGTCGAAACACTCTCGACCTGGACCACGTTGTTGACTAGGGACTTGTGGACAATAAACCCGACACCACCCTGGGACAGTTGGTCGCCCTCCCGGAAATAGAGCAGGTTTCCGGACTTAAGGATCATGGTGTCCTCACCCTCTCTTCGGACTTCACATAATCCCACAATATCCCATCGTAACCTGCTCAATTCCTCCTCCAGTTCAGCGAGTCTTTCGTCCGTTCGCAGTGTGCGCGTGTTATAGGTTGCCAGGGCCAAAGGTTTTTGTTTTTGGTAGCCTGGCCTCTGCCGGAGATTCTTCGCACCCCATGCCCCGCCGTTACCGTGACCGCTACCGGAGTCAGGAATAGCGGGGCTGCCGGGGACTAGGGGCCGTTGTTTCGGGTTCCTAATCATATTTGGGGGGTAGTTGCCATAATCGCCACGCTTGGCATGCGGGTTGGCGATCGCAGTGTGGCGTGAGCCAAGATGGTACGCGGGAAAGACGCTGCTGCCCATCCTCCGGTTTATGGATCCCTTAGTCGCCTTTTACGACACCCACGGGAAGAGATGGGGTGGTGCTATTCTAAGGCCACACCACAGGCTCGAATTAACACAAAACTGATAATAATTAAAATATACACAGTAAAATTATTATTAAATTATTAAAATAAATCATATAATTATTAAAATAATCATAAAATTAATAATTACAATACGTATAATAAATAATCAAAAAGTAATTATATAACGTAACAAGAATAAAATGTAAATCAAGAATTGTGGTAAAATTGTCAAAAAATAAAAATAAAATTAATAATTAAGTCCATTTGAAGTATATAAAAAGAATGATTATAATTATATTTAAGAATGTCAACATATAATAGGTTTAGAATAAAATGTACAATCGTAAAACCGGAGTTATGGTAAAAATGTCAAAAATAATATAAAAATGTCAAAATGATGGGTTCAACTGGGGATGGGGATGGGGATGGGGATGGGGATGGGGAGCTTTTTCGGCCGTTCTAGCGTACAGACGTGCACATCTATGCGAAATTAAAATTAAATATAAATACTTTTATTACAATTTTGTGACCTAGTTTGTGTATACCGAGTGCTGCATGTTTGTGTGTAGTGAATAGTTTAAATACGATATTATGTATTTGAATAAAATATAATCATGTCATCGTTCAAAATGGATAATCCCTCCACGCCACAGACGGTGGCCCAAGGATCTGAACAAGTTTTGGAAATAATGTCGACGCCTGAAATCCAATCTTGGATGTCCACTATTGAGAAGTATCTAAACGAGGTGTGCTTAATAGTAACAGAAGGGAAGATGAACTCTGAACAAAAACTACGGATTAACAATTTGTGCCGAAAAGTTGCCCATGGAACTTCGCAAATTGCAGTACAATATCAGTCCCTCAAACAAAAAACCTTACAAGCCCACGTTATGATACAAGACCTAAAAGAAAAAATAGACTTATCAGAATGCCTTGCTGAATTTCAGCAGACCATTAAGGAGACTTGTACTAAACCAGCCACGGGAAATGTCTCCTTTGCTGACATGGTCAAAAAGGGTTCGAACAATTTCATTCGCCCTAACAATTTCAGTTCAGTGGCCATCTATCCACAAGATAAATTGAAGACTAGTGACGAGACAAAAAATCTAGTGCAAAAGATCATCAGCCCAGAACAAATGCAGCTCCAGGTACGAGGACTAAGGAAAACCAAAAACGGTGGGGTCATCATTAGCACTGAAACTAAGGCTGATATTGAAAAACTGAAACAGTCGGTACAACTCAATACCTCTGGCCTCACTGTTGATGAATCTTATAAGCGCAGACCTCGAATAATAGTCATAGGAGTGCCCGCATCTCTGGCAGAAGATGAAGCCATAAAATGCATTTATGAGCAGAATCTAGCCCACAAGCTTCCAACTATGACCCGTGAAGCGTTTTTGACTAATATAAAACTTAGCCACAAATCGGGAAAAAGGGATGCTGCGACCTGTAACTACATTATCGAAGTCCCGGCCCTTATTCGTAAGGCACTAATTAATCAAGAAAGAGTTTTTGTAAACTGGACCTCCTGCCCAGTAAGAGATTTCACCTTGGTGACTAGGTGTTACAAATGTCATCAGTATGGCCATGCAGCTAAGTCGTGCAGAGAAACGACATCGACGTGTGGACATTGTGGCGAACTAGGTCATTCGATTGCCGAATGCTCAAAGAAAACCGAGTCACCAAAATGTGCAACATGCCTTCGATTTAAAAAACCAAGTGAGCACAAAACAGGTGACGTTGAGTGTCCAGCTAAGAAAAACGCTGAATATAGGTACATCAACTCAATAGACTGTGGAGGTGCCTAATAGACAGACTATGATAGTGTTCATTAAAATATGTTTATGCAGTAACGCAATAATGTTTTTTGTGCCTATCGTTAAGATACTATTTAGTAATTTAATACAAATTATATTAGAGAACTACTAACCCTAATTAAGCTAATCTAAGCAAAATTTCTCCAGGTCGCTGTTATTAACCACAATTTTTGCAATTTTGATGTTGACCTAGTTAACACAGTGAATTGTTATTACATAATATATTTTTAGACTATTCACAACTAATAATAGTTATTTAGATATTTTTGTATTATGCCGTAAGTATAACATGTAAGAATTTTGTTGCCTGAGATACAGGTTTATCCTAGTTCAGGCACCCATTAATTTGAACTTTGTTTAATTTTTAGAAACCTATGTAAATTATCTACCTTTTACAAATAAATAAAATATTATTATATTATTACTATAACAAGTAGTTATACAACGTAAGTATTATTTTCCATTGTCATTGATGTAGTCCTTTACGCTGTAGTATAAATTTAAACAGAAAATTTTATATTCTAAGCATGTTTTACAACATTGGCAAGATTTTTTGTTAAAAAATTGTCGCACAACCTGGAAAAGGTATCACCCTCGGTCTCTATCAGGCGCGGATCCAGGGGGGGCAATGGGTGCAATTGCCCCCCCTGAAGCCTGACTGAAGAACTAAAACTTCTAGAAAATGCAAATAAATAGAGGCATTTCTTAACTATTCAACAAAATTTCGCGGTTGCTACGCTCGCGACTTTTTTTAATGGTTACTACCACCGTCCGCTCCATAAATAAGGGTACACAAAAAATTAGCCCCCCCCCCCTTGAACGAAATCCTGGATCCGCGCCTGGTCTCTATGTTATTACTGTGTTTTGCAGTCTCTTTCGTCTCTTTCTACATTCGTCAATTTCCTGTTTTAGCTTTCTTTTACGAGGAGTATCATTGGTTAGATACGTTGGGGTTTTGGATGGTAAATTTGATTGACAGATTGGTTCATACATTGTACAACTCTCGGTGGTTTGAATAGTAATTTGAGTTCCTTTATCTTCATACTTTAAATCTGGTAGCAAAAGTTTTGGAATAGAATTTTTCTTCAATGTTTTACGATTCTGATGATAAGATGGAACCGGAATCAAAGTGATTTTCACATACAAAATAACTTTTTGGTTTCTTGTCTATAAGGTCCTCGCGTTGAATTAAATGCAGCCAAATATGACGCCTGAAAATAATTACACCATTTTTAAATGACTTTTACATAATGA
Organism: Coleophora deauratella; assembly: GCA_958295455.1. NCBI lineage: Eukaryota > Metazoa > Arthropoda > Insecta > Lepidoptera > Coleophoridae > Coleophora > Coleophora deauratella. The sequence continues at coordinate 2,004,086 of OY282388.1, forward strand.
CGGTTACCTTCTAAAATTCAAATTCAACATTTCGAACAAACACATAGGTACTCTACGGTATACAAAGTGACTGATAAGACAATGGACCATTAAGTGGTGAAGCGTGGCTTAAAGAAGAATGTGTTAAATAACCAAATTATTAATTTTTAAAATATAATAACTGTATAAACTTTTTGGGCAATGTTGTATTAGATGGGGAACGTTATAATCTCGGATTCCACGAGGTCTCGATATTTGCGGAATCCCGCATTTATACATATGTGTATGCATCATGGTGAGCTGTGTTGTAAAAGCCTATTATATTGAGGTAAATATGTTTGAAAATGATTTAATAGTATATTTATTGACAAAAAATATATGTTTTTATAACGTTTATACTTATATTTATTACTAAATAAAAAATGTGCAAAATAATACTCAGCCGTCGTTTGATGACTCATATTGAACCTCTGGATTCACATAAATAAATACTATTTTTGTTTTTATTAATTTTAGTTTAGAAACTGAGGCTAGCGTGAGTTTTAATTCTTCTTGCAGTGACAGAACTCGCTCCGTTTTGTTACACGAAAGGGTTAGCTTATTTATGCTTTTTCTCTAATCCCGCTAATCCCGCACGCGTAATGTCATTCCTTGCGGGATCGAAAATTGTGCGGGATCCCGGTATTTCGAGATCTCGGTATACCGAAATGCGATTTCAAACCCTCCAAGTATTATTTTCGCAACAAAAAAGTATCTTATGTTTTTCGCCAACTTGAAGAAGGACACAGTCTACTTTTCGTCGCGAAAATAGATTTTGGAGGGTTTGAACTAGGGGATGAAAGTTTGTATGGAAAACCAAACCAAATATTTCTCAAGTTAGGGATATAAATATCATATCTATACTGTAAATGCAGGAACAGTCACGGTTCAGTGAGGCTTGTGTAGTCGCATCGATCATGCAGGTTAACTGACTACAGATACGGACATAACTTGGATGGGTTTGTAGCGCGCCAAGCAATATAAACGATGCGATGTCAGTGCGGGCGAAGCTGCAGACGGAAAGCTACTGATTGAATAATAAATATATCATACTCTTCAGAAATCATTATTAATTTTAGGATTCCGTGTCAAAAAGGAAAAAAAAAGAAATCCTTTTAAAATCACTCAAGTGTCTATGTTCTGTCAATTCGTCTGTCTGTCACATTCAATTTACCACCTTTATCTACAGGACCGATTAAAATGAATTTAGTACACAAAGTGTAATATGACCTATGACATTACGGATAAATAAAAAAAAAGTGAAAGAGAAATTAGATATGTTTGTTTGTATACTCTTTATTGTACGACAAAATAACACAACAAAAAATTATGCAAAAATACATGGATGCACAAAGGCGGGCTTATCTCTTAACGGGATCTCTTCTAGCCAACCTTTCAATTAAATTCAATTGAACCTTTGAATGAAATTAATATTGACTATTTCCAAATTATTACTAAAATATTTAGAAATTAAATACCTAATGCTTGCTTAATGTGCGTTGTCTGAATACCTATTTTGAGTTTAAATACTGCTGATGAATGAAACTTTGAAAATAATAGGTACCTATTTGTTTAATTTTCTGGGGCTATACTTATCATATCATATGCATTTTGAACATATTTCATATAATACCATAATACCTATTTTCTTTAACCATTATTAAAAAATAAGGTCACGTAGTCTGGTAAAAATACCCAAAAAAAAATATACACGTACATAGGTAGGTAATTGTTAATTCCTTACCTGTCCACGTCAGCTGGCAACGAAAAAAAGATAATTTACTATTTCTATTACTATTGAGACAGCCGAATACCGAACAGATTTTAGTAACCAACTAACCACTCTGTTATACTTCATTCCAATCAAAAAAAAGCAAAACGTAAACAAACTTACTATGGAACTGACACATGTCAATGTCATCTGCATAGGTACTATGTTTGTTTACCTTTTGCTTTTTTTGATTGGAATGAACCATACTTTGTGACGGAATACACCGGAATACACAGAAGGTCCGCTCAATACAAACCACTAAATTCGTAAGCATATGCTTATAGAAATATACGGTCGTTCGAGGCAAGGTCACGCAGAAAAGTATCACAACAGTATCGTGATTCGTGACCTTGCGTACAACGACCGTATACTTATATAAGCATGTACCTATATGCTTAGGATTTTAGTGTGCGTATTGAGCGGACCTTCGGTATATTTATATTTTGTGGTTACACGGAGTACACGGACCTTTTACAAAGACATATAGGTACTTGATAGGTACACATATGTCTAATGTTCATTCCAATCAAAAAAAAGCAAAACGTAAATGGAACTGACACATGTCAATGTCATCTGCATACCTGCATACTATGCTTTTTGTTTTTTACCTTTTGCTTTTTAGGGTTCCGTAGCCAAATGGCAAAAAACGGAATCCTTATGGATTCGTCATGTCTGTCTGTCTGTCTGTCTGTCCGTATGTCACAGCCACTTTTTTTCCGAAACTATAAAACTATACTGTTGAAACTTGGTAAGTAGATGTATTTTGTGAACCGCATTAAGATTTTCACACAAAAATAGAAAAAAAACAATAAATTTTGGGGGCTCGCATACTTAGAACTGAAACTCAAAAAAATTTTTTTCATCAAACCCATACGTGTGGGGTATCTATGGATAGGTCTTCAAAAATGATATTGAGGTTTATACTGAATAGTTTGCGCGAGAGACACTTCCATAGTTGTAAAATGTGTGTCCCCCCCCCCCCCGTAACTTCTAAAATAAGAGAATGATAAAACTAGAAAAAATATATGATGTACATTACCATGCAAACTTCCACCGAAAATTGGTTTGAATGATATCTAGTAAGTAGTTTTTTTTTAATACGTCATAAATCGTAAACCGCAATTTACCTTTCATTCAAGTTACAACGAACTACAAAAACTTTTATATTATGTTACTTGCTGCTACGGAACCCTTCATGGGCGAGTCCGACTCGCACTTGGCCGCTTTTTTTTTTGATTAGAATGAACTATACGATCTTTTGGCAGATGGATGACATTGAATTGACAGGGCGGCGCTTTAGTCGCAAATCTGACATTTCTTTCATACAAATAGTGTCATTTTTCAAGATGGCGGCGTTAGTTCCGGCCTTTCACCACCGTAGACTGTCAATACACACGAAAGCAAATCGTAAAATATTGCAAAAACCTATAAAACGTCCAGTATTATATCCTCTTTGAACGTCACCAAAACAATGGAAAAAGACCTAGATCGTGTCGTTGACGAAATAATGTCGACTCCGAACGTTACTGGGTGCCTTATAGCCGACCACCAAGGTCTCTGTTTGGCTGCTAAAGGTACGGCACACGTCGACTCTGCTGGAATAGTGGTTGCAGTTTCAGAGCAGGCCTGTAAGATCTCACCCAATTTGAAACCGCCTACCGTCTGCTTGGAAACTGACAAGAAACAGTGCCTGATACAGCGGCATGGAACAATCACTGGGGCAATATTTAAGCAGAAAGTCTAGGTAAGATCAGGTTTGTCACTGATGAGTGATGATTTCCATACTTTCGATGCCATTTCACTCTAGATGACAATTGCCGTACTATAAGTAAACTAAAGTCGTTGGATGTTTGTAGTTCAGAACTGTGCTGAATGGAAATGTAGAAAGACGCCGACGATAGGTAGTCCTTGTAGCCCTTTTCGGTGATTGTTACCCATTATTAATATACTATTGTTGTTTGTCAACTTTCTTGTATTTAATCACCGAATAAATTTTTTTTCTTTCTTTCATTCCTCTTCCTGCTGAGATGCCGACTAAGGCTAAGCAAAGATGTCCCCAAGGTTTTTGTCAATGATCAGTCTTGTGTTGCCATCCAGTGGCTTCCTGTGACCTTCACAAGGTCTGTGTATTATTGTCGATCACAATCTGTCCAGCCCCTATTGCTTAGGGCTTACCAATATATTTTTTTTATAAGAGAACATTAGTTGAAAACTGTGATGTTATTACTACTCTCACTTTTATGGTTTTCTGCTCAAAATTTTAGTTTATAAGGTGCTGTTTGTGATGCCGAATAAATGTATTTTCTTTCGTTCTTTCTTTCAGAATAAATATTTTTGTTTCAGACTTTCTCTGGATTGTGTCAGTATACAACAATATGGTCTAACGTGGTATGACAAGACTGACGTAAGAAGATTATACCAGAAATATTAACATAGGATAAAAATATATTCCTTTTTTTAAACAGATTAATAATTCTGACAGATCCACTCTATATGTATTAAGCATTTTTTGAAATAATTAGATTATTTAAAAAATTACTTTCTTAGATAAATAAAAATAAAATTTATGATTAAATTGTAAATAATTTTTTAGAACAATATCCTGAATACTCTAAAAAATGATCAATACATATAGCATTTCAGCCGTGATATGTTGTAATATTTGAAAATGACAGTGCCACACATAAAATTTGTTTGTTACAATTTATATATGCTATTCTATTGATGTTAAATAAGTTTAGCCTTAAGTACTGTGTAAATATATAATATAAACCATATTCAGTTAATAATTGCATAATGTATTTTTTTCAATAATGCTACAAGTAGTGGAAAAACCACAACCAGTAGCGATCACTAAAGGAAAATTAATATACCTATTTGTTTCAAAAAAATTAAGTTCAGTGTCCTATAATTTTTGGAATATTATATAAATATCACCCCAAAATATATAACATTTTACTATCCACAATAATAATGCATCACATTGTAGACAGTATAGTATACAGGGTGTAAGGGACAGGTTTTCGAAAACTTTAAGGGCTTGCTCAGTAGACGAAACTGAACAACTTTCCACAAGATTTCTTTCAGGAAACGAAAAAAAAATCGGCTTCTCCATACAAACTGTCCAATCAAGTTTATGATTTTGTATGGAGAAGCCGATTTTTTTTTTCGTTTCCTGAAAAAAAATCTTGTGGAAAGTTGTTCAGTTTCGTCTACTGAGCAAGTCCTTAAAGTTTTCGGAAACCTGTCCCTTACACCCTGTATACAGGCTGCTAAACACTAAAAACAAAAAACTAGAAAAACACCAAAAATCATAAACATTAAACACACAGTTTTTGAACTTTTTGGTTGTTTATTTTGCTAGATAGGGTTATTTTTTTCAAATTCGTGCAACAAACCTTGAGTCGATTTTTAACCGACTTCAAAAAAAGGAGGAGGTTCTCAATTCGTTTTTTATTTTTTTATGTATGTTCACCGATTACTCGAAGACGCCTGAACCGATTTGGAAAATTCTTTTTTTGTTTAAAAGGGTATACTTCACAGGTGGTCCCATATAAATTTTATCGAAATCGATTCAGCGGTTTTTGAGAAAATCAACAAAAACATCAAAATTGGAGTTGTTGCGATTGAAGTCGGTTGTTTTTAACGTATTCAGCGTGGTCAATTATTAGTCCACCAGTGTATTATACCCTAGGTTATAAATATAACGTCTGATTGAAGTGCTAGAACTACAGACACAAAAAGAGTATGCATAATCAACGCCGCTGAACACGTTAAAAAACCGACTTCAATCGTAACGGCTACAATTTTGCTATTTTTTGTTTTGTTTTTAATGATTTTTTCAAAAACCGCTGAATTAATTTAGGTAAAATTTATATGGGACCACCTCTGAAGTATTACCTACCAAACAAGAAAGAATCATCAAAATCGATTTATAATTGGCGGAGTAATCGCGTAACAAACATATAAAAAAAACAACATAAAGTCGAATTGAGAAACTCCACCTTTTTTGAAGTTAAAAAGTAGAATTTATTGTGCGTTTAATAGAAATGCAAAAGAAACTTAGCATCTGCATTCCCATGAAATATTGGAATTTTAACATGCACATTTCAATATAAAAAACCTTTCACGATTGTTTCCATTTTTTACTTTTGATTAGTACCTAAAAAGAACGCCTGTTCCGCCGTTTTCTCGTGGACCCATTATTTTGTCCCACTGGTGGTTCCACGAGGGAGACTTGTTTCTCGTGGTCCCACTACATTGTATATTGTGAACTAAGTATATCTTAATTGGACAAAGCATGGTGAATAAATTTCCCTCATCATAATCTCTTTGTACTGATAGTATGAGTTTTCTAACTATTCTGTGTCGTCGTGACACATATTAATAGATAAATTAATAAATGACAGTAGCATTTTTTTTTTCATGAGATAAAACTACCCACCTGTTCAGTTAACTGAACTTGTACAACTGACCTATTGGGAACAAAGGAAAGATACCGGCTTTCAAAAGCGTACAAACCTCTTAGTACGCGCATCGTAACCGCACTAACTTCAAAGAGAAGGAAAAAGTGGAACAGTTCATTCTATCACTTGCTAATAATTATGAATGTTTATGGCTGATTTCTGATTTAAAGTGTATTCGTGAAAGTGTGCACAGCGTTGCTGTAATTTTTTTTTGTGTATTTGTATATTTTATTCTGATAAGTAGTTTAGAAGTTATGCGGGAACAGCTGAACATACATGCATACGTCATAAGGGTTAAAGTCATAACCCTTCTTTTTGCTCCGCCGTAGTCGGGAAAAAATCCCTCACTTTTACTTTACAAGCAGTTCATTAATTGATATTACAGGTAAACTTGAAAGTTTCGGTGCAGCAGCCTGGTTATATTTGATACTTCGTGTTCTAAAGTACCAGGAGAGCGCGCCTATGGACCCCTTCTACTAGGCCACGAAGGAGGTCGGGTTTGGAGGGATTTCAGCAATGTCACAGAATATCAGTCCCCTACTATAAGTTTCATCCTATAAAAATATAATGCCACCTAGGTACTAGGTTTTCTAATAGAGGGCATGTAATTGATTAGGGCATCAACTAGTAATCCGGCAAATGTCTACCTTCTGTTCGGTCATGCTCTCCTGGTACTTTAGAACACGATAGGACATGCATGTCCTTGTGCTCCTACCAGTAGGAGAATGTAGTGCGTTAAACGATCATTAGTTAAGTTTTAGTTGTAATTCAATATTGTTTTAATATTCAAAATACAGTTATATTAAAAATAAAATCCGTTATGATTTGTCCTTTAATGTCACATAACAAATTGTTATTTTTTGCACCGAACGGAGTAATGGGACCACGAGAAACAAGTATCCCTCGTGGAACCACCAGTGGGACAAAATAGTGGGTCCACGAGAAAACAGCGGCCTGTTCCACTTGTCCCTACCAGCGTATCCCCCCTGGGGGGATAAGTAGAATTTTTTCCACCTATCTCTACTGATAGAGATTAATGGAAATTAGTTTCCTCTTTTCTCTTCCGAGTGGTTCTTATCAACAAGTACTTTTCTGCACACAAGTGAACGAACAGACAGGCTATTGTAACTCCTTTTTAAGGCCATAACCATACAAAACTTTAACATAATAAATAAATAAAATAAAAGACAGGTATTCAATATACACACATTTATTTATTACAGATATGCCTCCCTAACAGTAACGACACAGAACAACTTCAACTGCTTACTCCTTACAACTATAAGTATACATTAACATTATACAAATACATAGGTATGAACATGCATTTATGATGTCCTTAACAATAGTCTTGGTGCATAAAAATTATATGCTCTCCGGAGTTTCTAACAGCCTTTAAACCAAAACGCAATATGTATTCTAAAATCCAAGTGATTGATGATAAAAAATTCCTTTATTTTATTTTATTTTCGTCCACACCCACCCACAAATAATTATGCACCAAGTCCTATTTATCGTATTTTTTTCAAATATAAAATTAACATATTTTGTTTATTAATAAATGACTTAAACCGTTTTATACAAGTAAATATTTAAAAAACATATTTTACAAAATCATAAAATTAGGAAGCACTTAATAAATTAAAAAGAAAACTAATTTATATCATAGTGGCATATATCTTCTTTTTTTAAAAAAAAATACAATTAACGTTCCATTTTTAGGTTAATTACAAATTTCCAAATATGAGCAAAATCTATCAAATTATCAATTAAGATACTCTAAGACTAGGGTCCTCAATTTCGCAATAATACTTCTGGTTAGCCCTTTGTGAAATAAGTTGTATGTATATTGTATACATTTTCAATCTATTTACAATTATCTGTACTTCATTAAATTCTTTTAAAATATTAAACTGGAGGAACAAGAAAAACAACGAACTCAAATCTTTGCACATTAAAAAGATGATATATTATGGAAAGATTGTATGATTGTATGGGCATTTAAAAGGTTAAATAAGGTTAAGCGTAATCATTTTTAATTGAATACAAAAAATATGTTATTTAGATTGCATTATTATTATGTGACAATAATTAAACAGGACTAAGATTTAAATTAGTAAAATAAATCAAGCCTTTTCAGCTTAAGATGTTGTAAGCGCCATCTTGCATTTTTTTTAGTCAGTGTTACGACATATATAATTACTTGATCTGGCCGATTACTTAATAAAAAATACACATTGAATAGACCCATTTAATAAATTTGGAATGCACGTGCATGATATGTCAAGAATAATAACAAATACAAACAACTGATGGATCTTTCTAGAGCGATCGATGACAAACATAAAGGGTAGGTGATGTTCGAAATACTGAACAACTTTTTCCCAAAGAACCTTTAGTGACCACAGCAATAAAGTTTTGTGTTCAAACGTTATTTTAAGCTAGTGTTGTCTATTTTTCTTAATTCTTTGTAATTGCTTAGTATGTGCAGAACATGCCACCCGTCTTTTGTGATAGGTATACTTTTAAGTTACCTGCTCAAAGGTTGACTGGAAGAGATCCCTTCCAGGGATAAGTCCGCCTGTGTACAATATGTAATTTTTAAAAACAATATTGTTCTGTAAAATTTATGTTTTGTACAATAAAGAGATTACAAACAAACAGTTTCAACTTGTGCACAAAGTAAGTAGTCACTTTTTAACTTCCCAATTGTAAATGTAAATTTTTCTCCAATAAAATAGGTTCCTTGTTGATAATTGTTCAGTTTTACGAAATGCACCTATTGTGACCCATTTGTCGTATGTTGTATTTATAGGTAAAACTATTTATTCTAATAATAATCGATTAGATGCCGATAAGATAATTAAAACAGGCTGCAACGGAAAGACGAAGCGATATTTTAAGGTGGGCTTCATTTACTCAGCAAATTGATCAACTTCTGAAATCGCAAAAAATTGTTGGAACTTTTGAAAACTTGTTGGACTCTCGCGTTATGTACTCGTGATCGGGTACTGTCCGTGTGGACTAGCCTGCTCTTGTCATTGGTGTTTTGGTCATAATAATTAATCCTATTTGCACATATACATATCGATGGTTTCCGCTACGAAGGTCGTAACTCCAAAATGCATAGTTTTGGCAATAGGCAAAAAAACCAAGAAAATAAAATGTGTTGTGTGTGTGTGTTTCTTTTGAACCCGATGTTTCTTCTCTCTCCGCAAACGCTTCCCGAAATGTTGGGTATACGAATCCCAAGTGGTAGATACTTCATAATTGAAAAATGATCTTCGAAAAGTGTATAGTCCTACCTACTTCCAATAAACATATTTTAAATGTTGTTGTTATGTGACATGAATAGAAACCCACCTTTAAATATTGCTGCATTTTTTTTTACACCTGTATACAGGATGTTAAAAAAGTTCAGTTACCTATACAAACTCTTGATTAACTATTCAGAATTAGTATGGAAAAGTGAAAAATTTATAGTTCGGAATTTTTTCAATATTTATTATCTGTACTCTATACTTGATATACTCGATTCTGAGTAACCCCTTAAAATTTCAAACGAACTTTTTTTTAACATCTTGTATAGAATCAAACTCATTGGGTGCCCTATATAGAATCGAAAATTTTTCTATTAAGCTAACTACATAATGTACTAAACAATATTTTTAGTAACATAATAACTACATGGAAATAATTATAACCTACTCGAGGGCGGAAGGCTTCTCCTATTATAGTAATATATTGTTTAAATATAATTTAAAATATAAATAATATGTTTAAAAAAACATCTTACATGAGTGTCAATATTTTACCACTTAACATAATTTGATGACTTTCTGCAGAAAAAAATAGACATCTGATCAAATATGCACCAAAAATGAATCCATAAATCAATTTACAGGGAAAGAAAAAAAAAGAGATATCTTAAAATGTAAGGTCAATAAAAGTACAAAGACATGACTTTTCCACAACATGAACAATCAAATGCTAAAAGAAATAAAATGATAACCCTCTTTTGTATATTCCTGATCAGACTTATCAAAATATAAAAATTCTTAATATTTTGTCAAAATTTAAGTGGTCCATTATAATATTGGAAGTGTCAGAAGAGTTTTCCACTGATATAGAGCTCAAAAGATACAAATACATGTTTTGCTCGATTCTTATGCGATCAAAGATTCATATGTAGGCTTAATGAGACCAATACCGTTATAATATATCATTATTTTTATTAAGTGTATACTTATGTTACCAAAATCCCGTGCGCTTTCTCACTAAGTATTGATTTGATGTGGATTTTATAATAATGATGCATGCGTCGAAGTACGATGACGCATACATCAGAGTACATTGTGTTATAAATGACGAAAGCATCAGAATATAATGACGCATGCACGGCATGCATCAAAGTATTATGACGCACGCATCAAAGTATAATGACGCACGCATCAAAATATAATGACGCATGCATCAAAACATTATGATGCACGCATCAAAGAATAATGACGCGTGCATCATTGTATAATTACACATGCATCAGAATATCGTAACCGGTACAAGCTAGCAGTCTCTGCTAACTTGTTAACGTATTAAACAGTAACTATAAGATTATAAAACAATGGAGCTTAACGGCGGATTATTGGGAGCTTAGAAAGAATACCCTAAATTCACTATAAATGCCTATAATTAACATAAGAAATAGACTATGACAGCCTTTACCTAGGATACAGTTTAATGCTAAATAAATACCTACTTGCAGACATGAACAACAAGGCTCGATTATACGACAAAATTTATTACTAAATTGCTAAAAAAATGACTCGGATTCTGTCATTTATGGATGACTTGTATTAATATTTTGGCTACATATTGTGGAAAATATATTACTGTAGAATAACATCTAGGGGTTTCTTGTATTAAACAGTAGCTAACTATTTAAATAAAAAAAAAGAGAGAAGAGATCATCAAAATAGCTACAGATTTCTATAAAAATCTATACAGTTCAAACAAAAGGAATCTTAACTTTAAACAGTATAATGAAAGACAAAACACAGAGGATACCATCCCACCAATACTTATCCAAGAAACAATGAAAGCAATAGAAACACAAGGAAATGAGAAATCACCAGGACCAGACCAAATCACAAATGAAATGCTTAAAGCAAACAAATCTGAAATAGCCTCAAGACTAACTGACATGTTCAACGACATAATAATCAATGAAGAAATACCACTAGATTGGACCAAATCAATAATAGTACTTATCTTTAAAAAAGGGGACAGAGGCGACATCGGGAATTATAGGCCAATTAGTCTTATGTCTAATATATATAAGATATTTTCAAAGATCCTTCTAGCAAGAATCACAAACTTGCTAGACGAGAATCAACCCAAAGAACAGGCGGGTTTCAGGAAACATTTTTCGACTGTCGATCATATCCACACATTAAAACAAATATTAGAAAAATATAATGAGTATAACAAACAATATTACATTGGATTTATTGACTACAACAAAGCGTTTGATTGCTTAGAACATGAAGCAATATGGAATGCACTAGAAACACAAAGAGTGCCTTTGAAATATATAAGAATTATGAAGAATATATACTCTAATAGTACAGCTGAAATTAGATTAGAACAATCAGGCCCACAATTTCCAATAGAAAGAGGTGTAAGGCAGGGAGACCCCATCTCTCCTAAACTTTTTGCGGCTGTTTTGGAAATGATATTTAGAAAACTAAACTGGGATGACAAAGGCATTAACATTGATGGCGAAAGACTACATCACTTGCGATTCGCCGACGACCTCGTTATCTTTTCAGAATGCCCAAACTCACTACAGAATATGATCCAGGAACTGTCTACTGAAAGTGCAAAAGTTGGCCTTACTATGAACACGAAGAAAACGAAGGTGATGACTAATTCTGTTAAAGTTGACATATACGTGGAAGGAGAAATAATAGAATATGTACAAGAATATATATACCTAGGTCACCTCATATCACCGAAAGATTGCATGAACCTAGAAATTGAAAGAAGAGTAAGTAACGCATGGAAACGATTTTGGTCACTTAGTGTAATAATGAAAAATAAGAATATGACACTTATCCATAAAAGGAAAACTTTCAATACATGCATTCTTCCATGTATGACCTACGGATGCGAAACATGGTCCCTAACCAACAAGCAACTTGACAAACTTAAAGTCTGCCAAAACAGTATGGAAAGGAGTACCTTAGGAGTCAGGTTAAAGGACAGAATCAGACTGGACACGATTAAAAACAAGACTAAGTTCACGAAAGTGGATAAGGTAACTAAACATTTAAAATGGAAATGGACAGGAAAGATGATGAGAGACAAATCAGACAAATGGACAAAACGTACAACAGAATGGTACCCAAGGGATGGAAAGAGAAGTCGAGGAAGGCAGTTGAAGAGATGGGAAGACGAACTGAAGTCCATTGCGGGTCCACTGTGGACTAGAACTGCAAAAAACCAAAAGGAGTGGGCAGCTTTGGAGGAGGCCTTTGTCAAAAGACAAGCTTATCTGGTTACCAGTACCATAAAATTGTAAATTAAAATTGTAAACATATTTATATCAAAAATGTACTAGGTGTAAGGTTCTTTTAAGCAATAAAGGCTAATAATAATAATAAAAAAAACTATTTAAATCCTAAAATGTGTTTCAAACGTTTACATTTTCAAAATCTCTAATTTGAATACCCACTATAAGTACAATAATAAATGATAAAAACTGCCTCTTCATAAACTGATGTCAATCTGCCTACACTGGGCTCTTTTATTTTAAAAAATTGCTAGTATTAGGCCGCCCGCCACCTTAAGCGGGATCTCGGAAACACGTGTGTGGTTTGGAGAAAACCAAAATAAATATAATTCATTACAATCAAAAAAAGCAAAAGGTAAAGGTAAACAAACTTTTAAGGTAGTGCGCGCACGAGCAATGTCTGTCTCATCAACAGTTAGGTCTCTCTCTAGCATCAAGTCTACGGGCTTGTATGGAAATGCGCGCACGGTGCGACGCGACAGCTGGGAGGCATTTTTTGTTGCAGAGTTTTTTTTTTTTGTTTGGTTCTTTCCTGCTTTTCGCTGCAAAGGCTTCTCTGGCCATACAGCCTATTCTTACGTAGTTTGCTCTTCTCTAAATATTTTTCTATTTCATTTGAGTTCTCATTTATCAATTTCTGTCGTCTTTAACTTTTTCTCTATTCTTCAACAAAATGATAGCACTTTTGATGAAGATTTCATGGACTTCTTGAGAGCACTCGAAACACAGTCTACACACTTTTATTTCATTATCCTACATATAAGACACTTAAATGGCACTTTATTGAACAATGCACTATCAATATTATGCATTAAAAACCACGATATCTATTTTTTCGGATAATAAAACAAAAATGACAAACTCTTGCCGCGAGTTCCCGCCAAAAAGTCTCTTGTTGCAGAGATCTGCGACGCAATGAGACGCGGTGAGACAAATGGCGGTTTCTAAGATTTCGCCGATGACAATACTAATAGAGGTGAAGGATCGAGAAGATCGATTGGGACAGAAATTAAAGAAGTGTGAAATTTTCTAGAAATTAATCTTTCACTCCATAATGGATGTACCCAATATTGGATTCTTCACTTTCTAATAACGAGAGCACACAACACAGCCTTTTAATCGAAATCCATGTTGATGAATGCCACAAACGAAAAACTTTTTTTACGAAAAAGTTGCGTTGCAGTCGCTCCCGTGCGCGCATCTTTTTTTTTTTTTTTTTTTTATGTGATAAGGAAGGCAAACGAGCAAGTGGGTCACCTGATGGTAAGTGATCACCACTGCCCATAGACACATACATTACATCTGAGAAAAAGTTGCATGACGATGCGACGGAGACAAAAAGAGTTGCGTTGCGTCGCGTCTCCCGTGCGCGCATAGCCTTAGGCAACTGACGTTGACATGTGTCAGTTCCATAGTAAATTTGTTTACCTTTTGCTTTTTCTTGATTGGAACAAGGAGAAATAGATACAGCGACCGCATGGAATATCGGAGCGACTCCCACTTAAAATACGGGCGACTTTACGATTTATTATTATTATATACAAAGTGTTTCGTCTGCTATATAAAATTTCTGCTATTCTGCTAGGAGAAAAAGTGTCAACTTCTTAAAAAATCCTTTCTGTTTTACCAGATATATCCTACAAAACATGCTAAGAACACAAGTTTAATTTTTTTACCTTAACATTTTAGGTCTATGTATTTTAGTAGAGATAGGTACATACATATTATGATATGGTGAATTACACCACAACATCTGTTAAAAGTCAAGCAAACACGAGAACTGCTTAATTCTCGTGTGATTTTTAGGTATTTATTGGCTAAATATGTAAAAAAAAAACTAGATCATAGCCCTGCAGCCTGCCTATATCCCATCCCTAATAATATAATTTGACCGTAACTTGCAGGCTAATTTGGGAAGAAGGTTCCACAGTCAAAACTTATTAGATAATTCAATGACAACTAGCTAAGGAGTGTGTGGTCAGAACACTCGTGGCTGAATGGTGCACCTCATCAGCATTGACAGGAGGGCTGTTACAATTTGGTGCCTTGACCAGGATAGTTTAAGATGGTATTTCAACCCCAATAAACTTTCGCTTACAACATTTACCAGGCTAGCACAGGAGCTAAGAAGGTTTCACGGTCAATTCTAGGAGACACGGGCAAATCCGTCCAGTTTTAGTACTGATGTACTAGGTTTTCATAGCAGCAGAGCGCCGTGAGCAATCAGAATTTATGTGACATCACTGATACTGGCCGACTATTTGATAACGGATCACAAATAAAATAAAAAAAGAAAAATAGTCCAGCTTCTAACTTCATTGGAGCTACCAAAACATTTCCGAGAACTACCAGGCTAGCATAGCAGCTATAAAGATTTCACGGCCAAGTTATTTTCACCTAGATACTAGGGGACACAAACAAAAAGAGTCCAACTTCATATACCTGAAGTACCAGGCTATCATAACAGCTGAGCAGTGGGAGCGGTCAGAACTTGTGAGGCGGCATGGTGATGCTAGCCGGCTGCTCGTTGGTGACGAGATTGGAGCGCGGCGCCGTCGCCTGCCCCGCTTCGAGGGTCGCCGCTGAAGTCCTCATCTCGTCTACTGATGCCCTAATGTTAGAAAGAGATGGTAAATATACAGAGTTATTTAAAACCTAATGTCTTTAAATGATTAGACACATTTTTTGTAAGCAAAGTTTGCGACGACGCTTTTGAATTTGCATATTCAAGTGCGGGTAAGATAAAAGTAAACAGTTCTATTTATCGATTTGTATGAGAAGTTTAAAAACATTTTATATTGTAATAAAACTGAGGTTGTAAAGTTCCTTGTGCGAGCTATTGTTTTATGTACCTGCCTAATGTAATTAATAATTATACAGGGGTGTAACAAAATATGTCTAGGATCCGTTAACAGAGGCTTCTACTAATTCCACTGGACAACCTTTGTTCTGCGACTTTGCTCGAATAGCAGACATTTTTGAGGACTCTTAATTTCATATAAAATTATCAACTATTGATCCTAATTAACGGGTCCTACACACGCCAATTTTATTACACCATTTATAGCGGTGCCCTGTCTTCTAAAGTAGCTACGAAAAAAAAATACTTTCATAAAAAAAGTAATCATGTCATGCAATGCAAGTGCTTGGTTCATTGTCATAAAAGGTAATGAATGCTACATAAGTTATAATAAAACAAAGGTATCAAAGTAAACATTAAATTAAACATAGCAAGTGAATTTGGCATTATGCCACGGCTTTATACAAGATCGTGACTGTAAGAAATAAAGGATATACCTATAATTTTGTTTAAAACAACTGAAAAAGAATGCATAATATGCAGACACACAGCAAAGCAATCTGCTCATCACAGAAATGTTGCCCTGGGTGGGAATTGAACCCACGACTCTCCGATCAGTAGTCAATCACGAGTCAGTCAGTCTAGCTAGGGAATGCTTAAAAATATTCTAAATGGATTGTTTATGTGGTTTTATCTAGCTAGCACGATATAAGAGCTTAATCTACAGTAATAAAATTGTATTCTTAAAATAAACATAATAACATGCCTTAACAAAAACAAGACAATCATGCGCAACAATGAATAAATAATATACGATAATAACATAACATTATAAAGTTAGCATGCCCATCACAACTATAGCTTGACCATGATTCGGAGGTAATATGGACCCACAGGTGATCGATGTTTCTATTTTTACAGTGTCCTTCTTAGGCACATTTTTACCCAACCTACCCCACAGCTTTTGTCCTTATAACAATAGGTGGAGTTCATTATATTATTTGTATTACTTAAGTATCAAGTCCACATGAAAAATCAAAATTTTGGACCTCGACTTCAAGACTTTCAATCCGGTAGTTGACTGCTAGTCACCAGAGTTACTTTTTTACAAATTTAAAAAACGAGCGATTTGACAAAAAAATAATCTAATAGACAAAAAATCGTATTTTTTTTTTGTTTTGAATAAAACTAAAAGTCCAATATCTTGGAAACGGTTAAGTTTGGGCAAAAGTATGGTGTTTCATAAACAAATCAGTCAGTAATGATGGAAACTAATGTACAACCAACTAAAGTATCTAGGTCGATTTAACCTGTAACCCTGTATTTTGGTGTCGATTCAGTGTTTACAATTAAACTTATTTCACAGGACTTAATTTAAGCGTCCTGTCCTTGTCTTTTTGATATAGAGAGGAAAAGACAGAACACTTAAATTAAGTTTAATTCTGTCAAACAAGTTTTATCGTGAAAACCGAATCGTCACCATTGTTTTTATAGCAGTCACTCCCGGATTTACTCCCTAGTGGGTGTCCCGTCGCTATCTCAAGTCCCCCGTACCCCTATCATGGTCAAGCGACATCTCCATTTGCCTGTTTAGTTGGGGCGCCACACGTCGGGGTCCTCCATCAGCGTGACCTTGTGGTCGGGGGGCAGAGCGCCCGGAGGCGTGGTGCCCGCCGCCGCCGCCGCCATGTCCGCGCGGTCGCCCCTACCCACCGCCGGGTTAGTCGTTTAGTCGCACAGGTTTAGTCAAAGAGTTATACAGGTATAGAGACCTTTAGTCGCAGGTTTAGTCGGAAGGGTATACAAGGACACACACACCACATAAAATATAGTTAAGTATACAAGGTGTTCACAAATTAGCTGTTATTACTTAAACTTGGGCTTCTACTCATGAAACTGAACAACTTTCCTAAAGGAACCCATGGTGAATTCGAAAAAAAAAATTTGCACTTCCCATACTAAATGGGCCGATCAGGTGACCGACTTGAAAAATACAAAAAAAAATCGCGAATCGACTATGCGTTCCTTCGGAAAAGTTGTTCAGTTTCACTAGTAGAAGCCCCAGTTTAGGTAATGCCAACTAATTTCTTAACACCTCATATAAAAAAGACAGTGAGAATGTTCGCTGATGTAAGTTTTTTATAGTAACCTCATGAAGTGAAATGTTATTTTTTGGGAGGAAACCTTTTTATATAAAGTCTAACAAACTCAGCTGAAACTATTGAAACTTGGGCATCTACTCATATGACTGAACTACTTTCTCCGAGGACCGATTTAACCGTGAGAGAGCCATGCTTCGGCAGGTAATGGGCCGGCTCGACCGGAGTGATACCACGGCCTCACAGAAAACCGGCGTGAAGCAACGATTGCGTTGTGTTTCGCCGAGTGAGTGAGAGTACCGGAGGCCCAACCTCCCCCCCCCCCTATTCCACCCATCCCCCATCCCATTTCAAAGGCCGGCAACGCACTTGTGACTCCTCTGGTGTTGCGGGTGTCTATGGGCGACGTTAATCGCTTACCATCAGGTGATCCGTCTGCTCGTTTGCCACCTATCACTATCACATAAAAAAATTCGGCCAACTTATAATAGTGTTGGAACTTGAACTTTTTCTCGCAAACTGACTATGCCTCCCTCTGTTTCGTGAGTAGAAGACCGAGTTTTGTTTCAAGTGTTTTTGTTAGACCTTACACATGTAAGATGTCCTTCTTAAGTTGTCAAAAAAAACTAAAAGATTTGTAGTAGGTATAAGTAAGTATTGAGTCAATTACGAGTGAAATAAAAAACAGTTTTCACTTACGTGAAATAAGATTATTATCATTATCATTTCTTATTATCATTTTCACTATTATCAAACCATTTAAGTTAGTACTTATAATGGCTGCCAAATCTATATAAATGAAAGAACTGTCTGGTTTCCAAAACAATACAATTGTTTATCAAAAGAAGACACAAAAGGTTGTGTTTACACCCAATATCGTATTCGGTATGAGGTAAAAGTAAGTTAAGTTTATATTGCACTTAAATTGGCCGTGGTTATGCCATACCTTATTCACTAAAATAAAGTGCATTATCTCTTACTAACTTTAAAGACAGTTGGATCGTTATGGCATAACTAAGCTAATTGTATCCTAACCAATATTATAAACGTGAAATCTGTGTTTGTTTATATGCTTAGTTTGTTTCTTCTTGACGCCTTATACCTTAACACACCACTACCATTCATATTAGTATCACAGTAACTACAGGTGGCAGAAAATACAGGATGTTAAAAAAGTGCATTCGAAAATTTAAGAGGTTACTCAGAATCAAGAATAGAATACAAGAAAAATATTGAAAAATTCCGATCTGCAATATTTTTTTTTAAGTTTCCCAAACTAAATTTAAATTGTGACTCAAGAATTTGTATTGTAAACTTAAAAAAAGTCATAGATCGGATTTTTTCAATATTTTTCCTGTATACTTGATTTTGATTAACCCCTTAAAATTTCAAAGGCACTTTTTTAACATCCTGTATATTAGAAAACCCAATGAATGAACAATCCAAATAATAGTTGTTAGATAGGTTGCGGAAAAAGTTTCTTCGTGTTTTGTATGAAAATTAAAGATTTCATTCGATTTGTGTGAATCTTTAATATTAAAAACCCTAGATTGGAGGTGCTTGAACCAACATTGTGCTACTGTTACGGACACCGTACTGGGCTCGTACATAGCACAGCGTTCTGAAGGTTGAGTCGCATTTTTTTAAATTTAAATTCAAAATTTACGGAATTTCTTCCGTGCTTCGACTCATTCAAACACTTTAAAAAGTGGCCTGTAAAATTATTTTGTTTATTCTTAAGTTTTTTTTTTAATCAGCCTATAACGGTATCAAAATCAGCCAGATAGTACAACCAAAAAGCTTTCATAACAACTGTATACCAACAAAATACGAATAGACTTTCTTCCCGACCTATTCGATCCCTGTATTATTATGTGATGTCAGTGTATAAGTATAGGTATAAATACTGACTTTTTGCCGAGCGCCATCATGCCATAGATGATGCCGGTGCCGAAGATGCAGCCGCTGCCGATGATCGTGCTGACACTTAGGAAGCACAGCAGGAATGGTGGCATTGACAGGCTGAAAAAAGGACATTTATAAGTATATTGGTGCTCCATGGCGGCGGGTAATCGGGTATAGAGAGAGCAGCGTCTTAAGCAAGTCAAAATGTAATTAGAACCTTGCATAATAAGGTCCTTACGCAAATTTTGTCTTGAACTCACCCAAGATACAGCGCCGCCTTATTCCAGTAGGGGCGCGAGTCGACCTTATCGGAGAGGGTCTGCACGTAGTCTATGAAGAAGCAGCAGCACGGCGCCTCGCACACCAGTAGGAGGAAGCCGGCCAACATCTGCCACAGCCCGGCGATGAGGCAGGCCGGCGTCAGCGTGATGCAGTTCAGGAGACCGAGCAGGATTGCGACTGGGGATGGAAGTGAAATATAGTCATAAACACTAGAAGCGGTCGTGGCTCAGTGCGGCTTGCGTGGTCGCGTCAATCACGCAGGTTACAGACACGGTCATAACCTGGATGGGTTTGACTGTTAGTTGCATTTATCTCAACCGCTTCCGTGCTTCGCAAGGCACGTTAAGCCGTTGGTGCCGGCTACTATCGCTAGATGGCAGTCATCAAGCCCTGTCGGAGGCCTTATAGACGGCTTAAAAACTTCTGACAGTGGGGTTGGCCACTAGCCCCACAACCTCCACCAATCCGGACTTGGCCCCCGTGTGTGGAGTATGGCCTAACCTTTCCGGTGTATAGGAAGAGACCCATGCCCATTCAGTGGGGACGTAATGGGTTGTTAACAACTAGCAGCAGGAGCCGGCGAGCATCTGCCACAGCCCAGCGATGAGGCAGGCCGGCGTCAGCGTGATGCAGGTGAAGAGACCGAGCAGGATTGCGACTGGAGGTGTATTATGTAATAGCATGTAAAACTTTGACCTGGCCCCCGTGTGTGAAGTATGGTTAGACCATACTATAGAATGTCGTGAATTGTCACATAAAAGTAATTATCCTACCGAATTAAAAATATTCACAGGACTTACCTATACATATAATAATAAATATGTCATGAGTGATCGGAATAGGTAGACTGTATTTGCCTAAACTTCGCCAGGGAACAGAGGTCTTTCGGAGACTTCCTTACAAAAAAATTCCCGGGACAATTATCCCGGGCTTTGGAAAAATCTACTGCGCGAAATTATATGCGGTTTATACAGTGTTTTGCTGTAAATATAAAAAAAATCTGGTGCATTTTTTATCTTGACACGTCGTCGCCTAGAAACAGAGTTAGTAATAATATTTTTATTTTATGAAAACGCAATATAATCGAATTCCACGCAGACTAGGTCGCAGGCGGAAAGCTATTTACTACAAATAACATTAATTCGTAATGCACTTATGTGATGTCCGGAAACCCGGGACAATTAACACGGAAAAAATGTTGTCGTAAGGAAGTCTCCGCTCTGTTCCTCGAAGTTTAGGTAAATACAGTCTACCTATTCCGATCACTGGTCATGAGACAGTTTTACAGTTGGTAGGATAATAATGACATTATTATTTATGCAACAAGAGGTAAGCATTTAAAAACAACGTCCAGGAAGGAAAATAGGAAAACACAGGCACAGACAAAAAGAAAGAAGTCTGTTATCACTTCATTTGTTTTTATTGCATGATTAAATTCAAATATTATTGTTATAAAACAAAGCTATTTTTGTAAGAAACAAATTGTTTACTCGTTTAAATAAGGAAGTGTCATTTTTTAACTTGTGTTTTTTTTTTTATGTCGTAGGCGGCAAATGGACTATAGTTATAATAAAAGTCGATTATTCGGGAGTGAGTTTCATTCATGAGTGAAGAAAAATCTAACTAACAATATTATGGATTTGAAAGAAAGCTTTTTCTATTCTTGAATATTTTTTTATATAGATTCTTATACTATATTTATATGTGCTTTTGATAGGGCACATGAATATCACAATAATTATCTTCAAGCTCTTCCAACTGAATGATAAGTCTGACTCACATAATGTATACCCAAACAGATGACTGCGTGTATTAAGAAACTGGAGTCTGCAAACCTTTTTATTGAAATAAATTTATTATTATTAATTCATGCAGGGGCCAATTTTGCCTACCTGTGTGGCCACTTGGTCGAAACTTTTACCTGCATTTCAATGTTTGTTTGTAAACTCTTTATTGATAAAATAAAATATGTACAAAACTTTAACAGGAGTAATATACAATGGCGGACTTATCCCTTACGGGATCATAAAGATAATCTCTACCTAATAGCTGTGGTTGATGTTTATTTGTACACCACTATACAAAATTCCTATAAAAATATCTAATGACAGATTTTTTCATATCACATAAAAAAAAATGAGGTTGAGCTAAAACCTTGGGAATGTAATAAATTGAACAATTAAATGTTTATTAATTTTAATACAAACTCATGATTTCAGTAAATAAATAATGCTCATAGTAAAAAAAAACTGCAAGCAACTGCCATCCTATTTCTTGTGATAGC
The DNA here is from genome assembly GCA_958295455.1 of Coleophora deauratella. NCBI lineage: Eukaryota > Metazoa > Arthropoda > Insecta > Lepidoptera > Coleophoridae > Coleophora > Coleophora deauratella. The sequence continues at coordinate 2,026,282 of OY282388.1, forward strand.
ACGGTTAAATGTGCCACGTGATAGAAGAAGTAAAAAAAAAAAACAAATAATGTACTTAACCCTTTGAGCGCCACAGTCGGCTATGGCCATCAACGGGTTTCCACGCCACAAGGCCAAGATTTGTGATTTTCATACATTTTTGTCGGCCGTCGTTGGCACTGGCATCACGATTTATCGGGGAGTGGCGAAGCGCTCAATAGGTTAAGAAGATAAATTACAAATAGAAATATACCTAGTTACAACACTGCTTGACTTGATTTGCTTTAGGGATAATTATTCTAGGATTGGTAATTCTCTTTCAAAGGTAATAAATTTCATCAAGTGAATTTTCTACCAATACCTACATCTAAAAGCTACAAGTAAATACATAGATAGATACATAATTCATTTAATTCTTTAGAAAAGCAGCACTATACAGTGATATTCAAATAAAAAGTACCTAGATAATCTCAGAAACACTTCCAGTGCTTTAATTTATTGTCATACAATATGAATTGTCATTATTGTTCGGCTCTGTTGCTCACCAGGAAATAAACAGGAATAAAACAACACCTTTCAACCAACTTACTCCATCTTTCTTATGACAACAAAAAAATATAAATAACTACTTATCACAGAGAGCTCAAGTGATTTGAATAATGATACAAAAAGTAAAATTTTTGTGTGATGTATTCTATTTGTTAATTAGTTACATTGGGATTACTATGTCACAGTCATTAACGGACAATTACACGGACAGAACAGTCTCATTGTCCACATAAAGATAACTTATAAAGATAACAAATAGTCCTATATAAACCGTTTAAAATTTTATAAGTTTTATAGTGGAATGTGGAGATTGAGACGTGATATTTTGGATTTTATGCATAAAAAGAGTAACAAAACTTACTGAAGCCACCAACGGTTCCCAACCCTCGGCCTCCGTATCTCATCCACCAAGGAACGTCGTCTTTTTGGACATTTTCGCCGCCGGGCCGCGACATGAGCATCGAGATCTTGTCTGAGAGCGACTGCAATAACAATACACATTATTAACTGCTTTTTCGGCCCCTTGTTACTCAATTTATAAAATAAATTGTAAATGATTTTACCATATTTGCAAAAAATCAATTCACTGCCCCTGCCTCTGCCTGCTTGTCACTTGTCAAAAACGCCAGCAAAACTTGTTTTCATTGATCAATGTGTAAACAAAGGTTATTTCTTTCTTGATCCACACGTAGCACAAACGCATTCGTTTCGTCATTGTACAGTGAAATGTTACTCTTTGCCATTGTATAAATGTATTTTTAATTTTTTTTTACTAATTTTAGAGACAGGAAATATTAGGTATACAGATTGTAACAAAATTGATGTAGGACCCATTAACTGAGGATTCTACTCATCGTACTGCACCTTTTGTTCTACGACTTTTTATTTTGTTTTGTTTGTGACACACTTGTGACATCGTGTTCTTCATCTATGGTTTTTACTAGACAGACGTGAAAAAACTGTGTTCAATTGTTCAGTTTTATTTGATATTGGTTAATTAATCATTTATATTTTTAATAAGACATTTAATGCAGGCAAGGAGTTGTCTCAAACCATAGAGCGCCATTTATTGAGAGCTGTGCGCCGCATTCCCGTGTTGCCATCTCTTAGTACGAGTATTAGGGTGGCCAGACCTGTCGATTCTATTCTGTTCTACTAGAACAGAATTGAAATCGGAAGGCTAGAATGCAATACAAAACGTACTACTCGTCACACACCTACCGACCCGAATCGGCAAGAACGTCCGGTCAAACAGCAACTAGGCAGAATCACCGATCAGAACGTCCTGGCCGGTCGGAAAGAGGCGTGACTACTAAGTACGATTCACACCAAACGGGCCACGTCGGAGCGCACCGAGGCGCAGCGGAGTGGATAGAAACGGATACGCGCGCATGCTGCGGTAGCCGGCCACGTCCGCCCGAATACTCGCATACGTTGGAATGCGCGCGTATGCGCTGGAATACGCGCGCATCCGTCGGTATACTCCCGCATCTTGTGAGTAGTGCCGCGTCCGACGTATTCAACTGAATATGCATCACATTCAAATATGAACTTTAAGTATTGTACAGACCCATCAATTTTATATACCGTATAGTAAACTGCGCTCTGGCGCGCTCCGACGCGCTCCGACGTGGCCCGTTTGGTCTGAGTCGTCCCTTACGTACTATCTCCATATATCGTCACACACAGCCCGGTTACAACTCGGCGCAGGCGATTTATTTTGTTGCCAGGTTTTGAATTCTCCTGATTTTCCGGCAGAACTCCTGATGGTACCCGATTTCCCGATTTCCTACTCCAAACTCCCAATTTTTTTAAACTACCACGGCTTGAACTTTAAGTACAAAAAAAAAGTGCGGAAACACGAAACTACTAAACACGAAACAAAAATGCTTGTAAAATGTTATGATTTAATAAAATGCGTCGCCTAAAATATTCTTACATAAATAAAAGCAAAAAAAATTGCTGACTTCAAAACAAAAAAATCTTAAAACATAATTTGATGTTTTTTGTTTTTTTGCCCATTTTAAATAGCACTATCTATTTCTTATTATATTTACACTAAATAATTTATATTTAAATATTTCCACCTTACATCAAATAACTTATATTTAAATATTTTCGCCTTACGTCTCCCGAATTTTGCTTGGTACACCTCCCAAATTTGAAAAATATGACCTGGCAACACAGATCAGTTCGTTATCGTAGGTACATCTGTCTGTCTGTCTGTCTACGTCTCTCAGCAAGCGCTAGATAACGACTGAGCGTGAATTCAAGAAAGCCCGGCGCCGCCGGCAGTTGTGTGGCGCTTGGGGGTGGTTTATTCTGTTCTAGGTAGAACAGAACAGAATCGGTAGTAGGTCTGGAGCCACCCTTAAAGCATTCGAGCAACGTGTAACCCCAGACAGGTGATTTGCGCAAAGAAAACGGAGTTCTCATTTCTAGTGCGTTTAGTTCATTCAATAGCTTCAAATAAGTGTTTTCTATTATTTCCTTGGAGGATTTAGATTCTTTCATGTTTGAACAAAGTGTTTGAAGCATTAGGCGGTAACATTATGACATATTTTCACAATAATTGTAAATAATTTTATTACGAAAAATAGTTTGAGACAAAATTAAAATTATTAATACGCAGGTTTCATATTGTAAACTGATTGTAAAATAATAAATATTATTGCGAACAAAACGCACTTTCACTGATGTCGGTCGGCTTCCGCTGATCGCGTTTGTAATTTTTGCAAATTTTTGCACTGATTACATTCTTCTGCGAAATTCAATTATTCTCCTCGAATTCATGAGGAAAATAGAAGAATAGAGGAGATATGCAAACGACGACAATGCTTTCGAAGCTGGCGGATACAACTCAAACTATGTAAGTTGACAGTTGCTCATACTCATAATCTATCGCTTGGTTTCTATTGTAAAATGGACATATCCATACAATTACACGCTCTTTAGCTGTACAGGGAAATCCCCTTTATTTTCAAGTAATTGCTTTTTTGTTGTGTCTCCATTTTTGATGAAGCTCCAAAATTTATAACCTGTTGGTACCTAGTTCTGTCAAGTTTTTAGTCTGTGTAGTTTTTTAACGTATGTACAAATCAATTGTCTGCATGTTCAGACTAAACATCCGGCCCTTATATCTAGCATCAAATTTCTTTAAGCGAAACCTATCACATAGAGAGTTATATATGTATTATTTGATACTAACACAATGCCTAATACAGATCGCAAAACTTTTTGTAAAAATGCTACGCCCCTCTTAAGTGTACCCCAACCAACTATGCAACCCTTACAAATTAAGCAGCAGCAGTAAGCAAAGAGAATGCATGCAGGGTGCTACATTCAACATCACGCAGGAGATGCAGGAGAAATGAGAATCCATTAATTACTTTTCTTGACCCTCTGAGTGTACACTAACATGTTCTTTTATGAACCCTCAAAGCAGTGTAGATATTATACACAAACAAATATTTATACTGGATAGGAGTTGAACCCAAAACCCTCGTCTTCTGTAATTGTAGATTAAAACAACTGTTTTACTTACCAGATCATTCTCTGAGGGAGATGACTACAACATGACTGGGGAGGTGTACGCCACCGATGTGGTGGTAAACACCAGCCCCGGCTCGCATAGTCATGGCAGCTCCAAGGTCAAGCTGAAGAGCCTGGTGGACTATAACTGGGAGCTGCGGCTGTATACCGGCCAGCTGTTAGCGGTGCATATGAGTAGGAAGTACTTAGCCTATTGTATCAAAGGTGAGCTTTTTATTCTTAGAAACAGAAGAATACAATATATTTCATCTCTTTGACAGAACCATAAACCATAAGCTACCTATCTTTAAAAAAATACTCTACTAGGTATCTACCTAAAGCACAACACACACAACGGTGGCTGCGGGTGGTGCAAAAGCTTTCAGATTACTATGAAACCCTTCACACCAAAACGGGACGGGTGCCGCGCGGTTTGTTGTGTGTTGCCCTTAAATCTCTTCATGAATGCTGTACCTAAAGATACATGTACCACTACTTTGCCTAAATGTACAAGTCCCAAGTGGTATGGAGTTTGTACTAGGTAGAAAATAAAATGATAATTTAAAAACATGTGTGAAGCATACACTTAAATAAAAAACATTTTGAGTTTGAGTTTTTTTAATGCTCAATGCTGCGTCCATCATCTTCATCATCATAATCAGCCGAAATACGTCTACTGCTGTAGTAGGCCTCCCCCAAGGATTTCCACACTGACCGGTCCTGTGCAGCTTGCATCCTTCACCTTCACCTTCACCAGGTCATCGGTCCACCGAGTCGGAGGCCTGCCCACGCTGCGTCTTCCGGTGCGCCGTTGCCACTCGAGAACTTGCGAGACTCGCCACTCGAGAGCGTCCATCAATAACTGTCAAATTCCTTGTTATTTTCATTATGGTTGCAATAATTGATTGTTTGATCTCAAATGAACAAATATTTACTGTTGGAGTTGATGGCGTGTTTTTCTGGGTAACACAAGTACTCTACAAAACTCAGCATAAGTCATATAACCTCAGCAAAGGTTTTATTTACATCAAAAATGTCTATCCCAACATGGTGGCACAGTTGTAACCCATCATTCTGAATAAACAAACATGTTCTTACATTCCTATTGTTTCAGCTCCCAACACTTTGAACCCTGGGACGTGGTGTGGCATGGTGCGCGTTGTGTACAACCCTGAGACTGGTACCGACAAGAGGACCCTCATCAAGGGTATGAAGGGGGAGGTGAGTCTAAGTTTTCAGTGTAGATTTTGTAATATCTCGAACAGGTATACTATGGTTTCTATGATCATAAACAGATATACTCTGCCTACAAATTAAGAACACAGTAAGTGACAGATCTTGCGCGAATGATTTTGAATCTTGAGTATTGCGTTACGAATAAGGTTCAAAATCATTCGCGCGAAATCTGTCACTTACTGTGTTCTTAATTTGTATGGCAGTACAGACACAGAGCATGCTCTTTACATGTATATCACTAATTGCATAAACTGTAACTGATGAGAATCAAACCCATGACTCTTGGACCAGTAGTCAGGAGCGTTAGCCACTGAACCACAGAGTGAATCATTCAATCCAATTGAAATCTTGTTATGGAAACTTAATATCTTTAACTTTTTTTATACTCAATTGGTTAGCCTCTTGGCATCATCTCATCTGGTGGTAAGTGATGATAATGCATGCCAAAGATGGAAGTGAGCTCACCAAAATCTCCCCCACGCAATGGGGTCCTGGCTATCTATATGTATGTTGGCATGTTTTGCAATAATTACCATAAATTTATTTTCCATAAACAAATGTGGTCAATAAAAAAAAAGATACATAAAAAGTGATATCACTAGTCTAGTCAAAAATGCCCCCCCGAGCCGTACCAGCAGCAAAGGAGCCCATGACACACATCGCGTTGCCTTGCTGTATGGCAATGGACAACCTTTGCAGCAGGTACGCCCCGGAGCGAGCGTCACAGCCCATCTCACGAAGCCGACGGCCAACCTCTTTAATGAAAGCCAAAGCCTCTGGTCCCCAGCAGCCAGTCGTTTCGCACGCCAGTGGCACGAAGCAATAGTTAGTTTTTAAAGCCGAGTATTTCTCGCGCAGCCGCGAACTCAGCAGCGGCCCCGGCCGACCGCGCCGTGCGGCTGAGGTAAGAGGCAGCGAAAGTGTTGACGCACGTGGCGCCCCACAATAAACACCTTCCTCTCTGCCACGGCACCAGGGTCAAACCAAAGAGAATGACATTTCACTGGGTCAAACCATCTGGCCTTTTGCCATCAGATCGACTAAGACCCGGCGGCTCCATCAAAGATGGAATATTGGCAGAGACCAGGGCCCTCCGGGTGATGTCATTGAGCGCATGGTGGCGAGGGAATCTTCCCAAACAACGAAAGCAGCTCAATGCGTGGTGACCAGTTGCCTCAACCGTGGAGCCGCAAACGCATTGATGTGGTTGACATACATCACAGCCCAGGCGGAGAGCAACCGCCACACGCAAGGAATCGCCGTCGTGAAGAGTTCCCATATGTGGAGAGGGTAAAACCTGCAACCAGGCGCCTGACTCTGATTTTGACACCGCCTTGAGTCTTGCCAGATCCGCACCTACCGCCGCGCCTATAAGTCGATCCAGGGTGTCCTTTGTCCCCACCTCATCCCATGCCCGCTGCACAGAAGGAACTTTGGGCAAGACATTATTCGGGAAGAGAGTAGTCCACTCCGCCAACGCCTCAGCCGCAAAGGGCAGGTTCCCGCCTCCATGGGAAGATAAAATACCAGAGACGAGATCCGCAACCCCGTGCGTCGAGGCAATTAGTTTAAGTACCTATATGGATACCTGAAAACGCAAGTGACTCTGGTTGTCCTGGTCCCTTCAGCACAATCTCGGTGGACCGCAGAGTGTGTGTACTTGTTCAGGGCCCGAGGAACTGCTCCTACGTTTTCAGTATTATTCATGAGTATAGTGAGTGTGCGTCCGCTCATGTGTCTAGGAAGCTGTCCTTACGTTTTCGTTGAGATTAATTAAATTAGGTACCAAACTTAGTTTTCATGCCCACATAAATCTATTTCCGAATCAAGATGTTGGATCCTCGAATACTTATTTTGTTTTATCGGCCTCCTGATCCGACATGTATAGGGTGAAATTGAAATGGCTAATCAAATTTTAACTGTGGCTTCCAGTCATGCATGACACTGAACAACTTTCTCTAAGGAACCAATTCAATCGGAGCAAAATAAAATTTGGACTTTCCATAGAAAGTTGACTATCGAGGTCATTGATTTGTATGAAGAGCCCAATTTTTTTTTTTGCTCCGCTTGAATTGGTTTCTTAGAGAAAGTTGTTCAGTTCTGTTGTGTATCGAAGTTGAAGGTAGTTATGAAAAATCCAGTCTGGTTATGTCAGGTGAGTGAACATGTGCTAAACTCCTTAATCTAGTGATTTTCGGTGGATATTTTAGTGGCGACGAGCAAAAAAGTGGTTATAAGTGTACATTAGAGTGTATTATAGTGGTTTTGCAATCAATTGTGAAAATAAAAGTGCTAAATATGAGTATAAAGTTTAGTGAATTTGAGGTGACACATGGTTGCTGGGAAAACTACATCACAAGGTTTGGTTATTGCCTACAAGCAAACGAAATTGTAGATGATGCAAAGAAAAAGGCGAATCTACTGTCGGTATGTGGCCCTGACTTATTTGAATTGATAATTTCATTGATAGCTCCAAGTAAAATATGTGAGGTAACCTATTCAACTATCAAGTCTTTGTTGGACAATCATTTCCATCCCCGACCTAATGAGATTGTTGAATCCTTTAAATTTCATACCCGCAATCAAAAAGAGGGTAAAAAGATTCGTGATTATATTGCAGGGTTGAGAAAATTATCAATCCATTGTAATTTTTCTGATGTTGATCGTACTTTACGAGACCGGTTAGTATGTGGCATCCTAGATAAAGAAATACAAAAGAAAATGTTACAAACAGATAAATTAACTTTCCAGTCAGCTTGTGAGATAGCAATATCGTATGAAACAGCAAACTGTGATTCAAATGTTATCGTAACACCGGGCTCTAGTACCGATGGATGTAAATAAAATTACTCACAAAAAATATGAGAAAAATTCTGAAAAGCTCACTTGTTTTAGATGTGGTAAGCCTCATAAAGGAGAGTGCAGGTTTAGGTGGTCAAAATGTAACTTTTGTGGCAAAGTAGGCCACATCGAAGCGGTATGCCTAAGTAAAAATAAATCTTCAGGTAATGGCCAGAGCTCAAACTGTAATGGTCTTTATGAGGCATCTGTAAATAATGTAAGACCTAATAAAGTGGCTGCATTTTTAGTTAACATTTCGATAAATGGGTGTGATATTGAGATGGAGATAGATTCAGGCTGTGCATTTACTTTAATAAGTGAACCGACTGCCAGACTCATATGGAAAGGAAACTTACCTAAAATGGAGAATGTAGGTATTTCACTAAAAACTTGGACTGATAATAAGTTGCAATTGTTAGGAAAAGTTGATGTCCAAGTTTCATTCAAGGGAATACAAAAGACATTATGTGTTTTTGTAGCTAAAGGGCATGGACCTAGTTTGATTGGTCGTAACTGGTTTAGCGATTTAAAAATCCAACTGTATGGAATAAATAGTATGCAAATAGACACTACAGATATTACAGAGTTACTGGAGAAATATAAAGTTATTTTTCAAGAAGGATTAGGCAAATATACAGGACCTGTGGTGAATATCACACCAAGAGAAGGGGCCACACCAAAGTTTTTGAAATATAGACAAGTGCCATTTGCATTAAGAGAAAGAGTTTACAAAGAAATCGAGCGACTGCTAGATGATGGTGTTTTAGAACCAGTAACACATTCGGACTGGAGCACTCCAGCTGTACCTGTGTTGAAACCGGATGGATCGGTGAGATTGTGCGGTGACTATCGGTCAACTGTAAACTCTGCAATTGATACGGATACTTATCCATTACCTACCCTTGATGAGGCTTTTACTAATCTGCAAGGAGGAAAGATTTTTTCAAAAATTGATCTGGAACGAGCATATACACAAGTAGAAGTAGATGAGCCTACTTCATATTTACTGACATTGAATACTCCTAAGGGTCTATATAGAGTAAAACGCCTGCCCTTTGGTATAAAATCGTGTCCTGGGATATTTCAAAGACTGATGTCATCGCTCTTGGCTGGCATTGCAGGAGTGGCCGTTCTATTGGATGACATTGTAGTAGCAGGAAATAATCTTACAGAGCATAATCAGAGGTTAAATTTGGTGTTAAGAAAATTGCAAGAAGCAGGACTACGCGTGAATAAAAAAAAATGTAATTTTGCTGCACAATGTGTGAACTTTTTAGGATTTATCATTGATGAACAGGGTATTCATCCAAATGAAGATAAAATAGATGCTATTTCTAAAACCCCTGCTCCTTGCAATGTAAAAGAATTACAGGCGTTCTTGGGTCTTTTGAATTTTTATGACCGATTTAGCCCAAATAAAGCTAACATTGCTGAACCTCTATACAGATTGCTAGACAATAATGTAAAATGGCAGTGGAAATCTTTACAGCAAGAAGCATTTGAAAAATTAAAAAAGATGCTTTCTAGCAAAGATACCCTGGTACATTACGATCTAAAGAAAAAATTTATATTGTCATGTGATGCATCACAATATGGATTAGGTGCTGTATTGGAACATGAAATGCAAGACGGAAGCATAAGACCTATCATGTTTGCGTCGAGAACAATGAATGTTCATGAAAGGAACTATGCGCAAATAGATAAGGAAGCAGCAGCAATCATTTTTGGGTTGAAAAAATTCCATCAGTTTATTTATGGCAGAGCCGTAACAATCAAAACTGATCACAAGCCGTTACTGGGGTTATTTAATCCTAAAAAACAGATTCCTAGTATTATATCTCAAAGGATGTTACGTTGGGCACTACTATTAAATTCATATGATTATCAGATAGAATATGTAGAAGGGAAAAAACTTGGAAATGCTGATGCTTTAAGTCGATGGCCATCTTCAGAAGAAGAGCAATCAGAAGAATATTCTGGGGTTTTGTTAATTGAAGAGACTCCAGTTGAACTAGAATTTTCGGCTGATGAAGTAGCAAAACTCACGGTGAAGGACCCTAAACTGAGTAAAATTTTATTTTGGATTCGTAATGGTTGGCCAAATAAAGTAGAAGAACAGTATAGAGTGTTCAGTCAGAAAAGGGAAGAATTATCAACATTCAACAATTGCATTTTATGGGGCAACAGAGTCGTAATTCCTGAAAAGATGCAGGCCAAAGTTTTGGAAGAATTGCACACAAACCATGACGGTATCGTGATTACAAAAGCAATGGCTAGAAGCTACTTTTGGTGGCCAGCGATTGACAGACAAATCGAAACAATGATAAAGAAGTGTGAAACATATGCAGAGAATCGCAACATGCCGGCAAAGGTGAGTCATCACTGGATAAGACCAGACAAACCATGGTCCAGGTTACACATAGATTATGCAGGACCATTTCAAGGCAAGACATTTTTAATAGTAATTGATGCCTATTCAAAGTGGCCAGAAGTAAAAATTGTTTCAGACATGAGTAGTGCAACCCTGATAAAAACACTGCGGGAGATATTTACTGAACAAGGCCTACCTGACACAATTGTAAGTGATAATGGAAGAAGTTTTATTTCTGAAGAATTTCAAAACTATTTAAAATTAAATGGTGTTAGACATGTCTTGGTCGCGCCATACCACCCTGCTTCGAATGGACAAGCAGAGCGAACTGTGCAGTCCGTAAAGAATAAACTAAAAAAACAATCAAACGAACCGTGGCACATAAAGATTCCTAAAATATTGTATGGACTGCGTACAACTCCAAACAGTGTAACGGATAGAACTCCAGCTGAACTTTTGAATAAAAGAAAGTTTAGAACAAAGTTTGATTACTTGAACCCTCTCAGGTCTAAAGACATACCACAAACTGAACAGCTGGACAGTAATGAAAACACAAATGTGAGATCTCTGGAGCCTGGTCAAACAGTGTATTTCCGAAACTATAATAGTGGGAATCGTTGGTTAAAGGGTGTGGTAGATAAAAGAATTGGCATTTGTAGGTACTGGATCAAATGGAATGGGAAGTTGTTGAAGAGACACATTAACCAATTACAGAACTTTGGGGGGGAAATAGGAGACACTGGTGAACGAAAAGAACAAAAGATAAAAAAACTGGAACTGAAAAATGCATACGACGATGATGACGATATCATATTACCTTCACCCTCAAAGTGGGCAGACATAGTTGGAGCATCAGGACCACAAGATGTAGAGATACATCAAAGTCCGGAAGATGAACCACAAAGACAGAAACGACTTATGTCGGAGTCGCCTGTGCAACCAGAAAATAAGAAGATAGCTTTGGAAAATGAAGTAGAAACCGCTAAACAAGATTCGTTCGAGTCGGAAGATTCGGAAGAAAATAGGGAATAAGTTAAAGTGTATTGTATGTATAATATTTGTTAGGTTAAGTTTGTGTTTGTGAATAATGATAGTGATAGTGCTGATAAACTTTAAAAAGTGAAAATACTATGAACTATCTTGGGGGAAAGGCATGTTGTGTATCGAAGTTGAAGGTAGTTATGAAAAATCCAGTCTGGTTATGTCAGGTGAGTGAACATGTGCTAAACTCCTTAATCTAGTGATTTTCGGTGGATATTTTAAGTTCCATAAGCAGAAACTACAGTTGTTTGTTCCGCGATTTGAATTTCACCCTGTATATGAGAGTTATTGTGGAAAATATACCAGTTTCACTACCATTTACTAAATTTCACTTCTTTCGTTTTCAGGTACAAGACTTAGCATTTGCCCACATACAGAACCAAGTGGTGCTCGCTTGTATAGATGAACAGGGCAACTTCTATGTCCACGAGATCGAAGTTACTGATTCTGGACTCAGGTGAGTCAAATATCTTGGTTTTATATGATGACTTGTTAGCAAGACTCTTTGAGTAGTCCAGTAGAGATTCTTTGAGAAGAAACAAAGAAGTCTCCAGCTTGGAAAGTATGTTGTCAGAGTTGTTTGTTGCAGCTATGCAAGTAGAGTAGTTGTCTCTTTCATTAATCAATTACGGCAACGCACTTGTGACTCCTCTGGTGTTGCGGGTGTCTATGGGCGGCGGTAATCGCTTACCATCAGGTGATCCGTAAGCTCGTTTGCCACCTCTGCCATAAAAAAAAACCAAGTATACTGATCTAAAACAACATTAAAACAGGAAGAATGGTAATCACACGAGTTGCCTACGATATACGTAGCTATACTTACAGACCTAGTCCTTAGACTCTCCATACAAATTGACTAAAAGGCTTACCTTCTACCTGTGTCTCTTTCTAACAAGTTATACAAAACATTAAACAAAGTTCTTGCCAATCAGAATTGTTGTTACCAGAAATGTGGGCCCAAACATATTCGAAATAAATGTCTTACATGCTTTTACATCGTAACTTGGGTTATATTAACAATCCATAAAGTCCCCACTGTTCGGGCCTTTTACTTTGGCGAGGTTAGGTCATACATGGTGGCAATTTTGGTTGAACCAAGTAACTATAGTTACAATTTCCTATTTACTCAGGTGCACACTTATAGCGGAGATCCGCGAAGACACAGCGTGCGGGGGGGCGCCGCACCGCGTGGTGTGGTGCCCCTACATCCCGGACGATGATGACGACACGCCGGACGATGACGTGGCTAGCATGCTGCTTACTACGCACTCCAATGTCGGTCAGTACTGTACTGGTCTTAGCGTCATTGTTTCAGCAGGAATGCAACAACTTTCATAAAGTATTGTACAACCTGATACAAAAGTTTCAACGTATGCACAGAGAACGGACAAACGTTTCAATTTTTTATGTCATTGCTCATTTTTTTATGACATTGCGACTCCACCTGCATGAAGGTACGAGTACACCGTTACAAACAGGAAAAATTTAACTATCTCCGGTTCCTACTGACTTGACCTCATGATGGTAACGATCCCCAATCCCTGGGATTACGACTTGAAAGTATGTATAGAAAAGTAGAAGGTTCAAAAATTATTGGAGGGGGTCTCGGCTCGTGCTTTGCTATACTCCATTTTTTATACTAATAGACATAAGAAGGACTAAGAACCAGAGGTAGTTTAACCGCAGATTTCAAATGTCGCTATACTGATTAAAATTATTTCTTTTAGGCATGAGTCCGATATATCAAAACGTAACTAAAAACGGATATGAGATTCGTAACATGTCGATATGGCACTTTTTAATATCGGATATTAGTAAAACTATACATAGGCTAAGTAACGCGCGAAACACAACTCCCGCAGCCCAAGCATATGATATCGAACGGTTTGATATATTCGCTTTCTCTCTTTCTAACAAAAATACATTTCATTAGTGCGAAAGAAATGCAGCGAATATTGAACCATTATGGTTATTGCAATACGGTTTAGTTTGGACTTGATAACGCGTGAGTTTGTATTTCCGTTCGTTTCCTAAACAAATAGATAAGTTACGTTTAAAAAGCGATTAATATCGTGCTACCCATATCGATATCTGAAAACGGTTTTCGGTATCGATATGAAAACTTCATATCTGTTACAAAACCGTTTTCCAAAAAAACTAATAACGCCCATCAAAGAAATTAGTTCTTTGACGTGTCTATATTTAATTTATGGTGGCTTTTGGATGATATATCGCGCTGTATATATTTTACGTTATTATGTTATGGCGCAAGTGTTTATCGTTATTGTCTTTCTCCAGCGCGCATGTGGAATCTCCGCTCTCTAGTCAAGGAGCTAGGCTCGGCAGGCTCTGGGGGCGGTGTGGGGTCAGCCCGCACCCTACTAGCCGCTGGCAACCACGTGGTAGCAGCTAGCGAGCACAGCGCACCCGTCGTGGATGCTGCTTTCTCGCCAGATGGAACGGCATTAGCCACAGCCTCTACAGATGGATACGTCATGTTTTTCCAGGTGAGTGATAGACAGGCACACTCACCATGTCACTCGAAATATACAGGGTGTAAGGGACAGGTTTCCGAAAACTTTAAGGGCTTGCTCAGTAGACGCTTACGCCCTGTATACAGGGTGTTCCAAAAACCAACGATAGGCCTGGGTGCTGATGGGCCAGGTCCTGACTAACCAGAAAATGTATATTTCACTTTTAAAATGCCACGTCAACAAATTTAGGTAAATTATCAACAAATTTAGGTAAATTTGTTGACGTGGCATTGGTAATTTTGTTCTAAGGTAGACATTTTCAAGCATTTCATAAAAGTGCCAATTTCTCGAAAACTAGGGCACTTTTATTAAAGTTAAATATACATTTTCTGGCTAGTCCAAGGATTATCAGCACTCCAAGGATTATCGTTGGTTTTTGGGACACCCTGTATACTTTAATAGGGCATTTGACAGTGTGCTAATTTACCCTTTATTAGCGATAAAAGTTACTCACCTGATGTTTGCTAATAATATAATCCTCAGACTTTAAAAGATAGTATCACTTGCTTGCTGCAGAAGATCCTCATTTCCAGCTCGATCTCAAATGCAGATCATATCAGATTTGGGTAAAGTCCTCACGCTGGGAAGCTCCTACCCTTTTGTAGAAGGAGATGAATAAGGATATCAAAATAATAATAATAACAAAAATGTCATTTCTGAAGGTCCCTCCGTTTGAGTTTAAGGCAGCATTATGTTCCCACACAAGTTTGTTATATTTCCTCGCTCGATAATTGGGCCATTGCTACATAAAACAATAATGCTTATCAAAAATAAATTATTTCATGCCTTCTCCATTCATCTATTAAAAGACATTATGACATTCCAATTCCATGTGAAAAATTACTTTATAACCTGTAGCGTGCAATTCACTTAAGAATTCCCTTCACCATTATGTTGGCTGCCGTCTGTAAAGAACTCCAAACGGTAAACACGTTAAAGAAGTGCTTATATATATCACACTTTAAGCGCTTATTTCATTGCTTCCAACATAACAACGAAGGGAATTCTTAAGGAAAACGCACTACAAAATACAGGGTGTAAGGGAAAGGTTTCCGAAAACTTTAAGGGCTTGCTCAGAAGACGAAACTGAAAAACTTTCCACAAGTTTTTTTTTCAGGAAACGAAAAAAAAATCTGCTTCTCCATACAAAATTATAAACTTGATTGGACAGTTTGTATGGAGAAGCCGTTTTTTTTTTTGTAGTTTCTTGAATAAAAATTCTTTGGAAAGTTGTTCAGCTTCGTCTACTGAGCAAGCCATTAAAGTTCTCGGAACCTGTCCCTTACATCCTGTATATCTGAGTTTGCTATAGTCGGTCCACCGTGTTATATGCAGGTGTATAAACAAGACGAGGGCAGTCCGCGCTGCCTGCACCGCTGGCAGCCGCATGGTGGGAAACCCCTCAGCTGTCTGTTCTTCCTGGACAATCACAACAACTTCAACTGCGAGTGAGTACTGTGCTCACTAGTTAGTGTGTCTGCCGATAGATGTCGCTGAATTACAAGCAAGACATGCCGCTCAGCTGCCTGTTCTTCCTGGACAACCGCAACAACTTCAACTGCGAGTGAGTACTGTGCTCACTAGTTAGTGTGTCTGCGAATAGATGTCGCTGAATTACAAGCAAGACATACCGCTTAGCTGTCTGTTCTTCCTGGACAAACACAACAACTTCAACTGCGAGTGAGTACTGTGCTCACTAGTTAGTGTGTCTGCCGATAGATGTCGCTGAATTACAAGCAAGACATGCCGCTCAGCTGCCTGTTCTTCCTGGACAACCACAACTTCAACTGCGAGTGAGTACTGTGCTAACTAGTTAGTTACTGTGGCCGCCGATAGATGGCGGCTGTCAGTTGCCTGTTTTTCCTCGATACGATAACAGAACTGCGAGCGAGTACTGCCACCGGTACCAGTGCGGTGTGTTTTTTATTGTGTACAAGCTTTTGCCTGCGGCTCCGCCCGCGTGGATGTCGCTTTATGACTCTCTAAGGTATCTTACGGGAACCATGCATTTTCCCGTAACTCAAAGTAGCCTATGTGTTAATCCAGTATTTGATCTATCTACCTACAAAACTTCACCCAAATCCGTTCGGTAGTTGACGTGAAAGCGGAACAAACAAACAAATATCTATAATTTCGCATTTATAATATTAGTAAGATAAGAAGATGGCAAAAGGCTGACGGCCCACCTGATAGGTAGTGGCATCCGTCGCCTATGAGCATCTAATAACCTCAGAACGGTTATCAATGCCTTGCCGATCTTGAGGCCTAAAATGGAATGCCTCTTATGCACCAACGGCTTAACATGCCTTGCGAAGCACGGAAATGGTCAAAATAAATACCACTAACAGTCAAACCCATCTAGGTTATGACCGTGTCTGTAGTCAGTTAACCTGCGTGATCGACGCGATCTCGCAAGACGCACTGAGCCACGACCGCTTCAGTGGCTAGTTCGTTAGTGTGTGAATTAATTTGATAATTTCGAACTCTGTTTAATATTGACGTTCTTTACCATTGTTTCAGTATCCAATTCTGGAAATTCGCTGTAACTGGCGCCGAAAATAACACAGTCATCAAGATCTGGTCCTGCAAGTCTTGGAATTGCCTTCAAACGATCACATTCGCTCCCTCCCCCGGAGCCGAACCCGCTTCCCTCGGCCTCAAAGCCGTTCTAGACAACAGCGCCTCGTATCTGCTTCTTTCGGACTTTAGAGCGAGAAGCCTATACGTGCTGAGCATAACGCGAGACAAGGACGACAGCTTGGCCTACTGTAAGAGTATATCGGAGTTTCTGCTGCCGTATCCGGTGCTGAGTTTCTGTGTGGTTGATGCTGGTGAGTGTTCGCGTTTGTTAAGTATCAATATCTGGGACAAAGAAATATAGCAAACTAGATTTTTGTCCGCGGTTGAGTTCGTAAAAAATTTTTGGTTATCTCACGGGAACTGCTGAAGGGATTGGGGTAAAATATAGCATATGTCCTTTTCCATGTCACAGGCTGTGTTCATGAAAATTATTGAGGTTTGTCTCACTCAACCAAGTTCAATAACTCAACGCCTCAACGTATGAAGAAAAAACAAGCAATTATTAATATTAGTCAAATAAAATATTTAAATATTGTTTTTGAATAATCGTTTTATAAGCCTGTTTGCATATTTATGAAAAGTTTTTTTACGTAATTTATTCACAGCCTCTGACGTGATTTCATGTATTCCTGGTTGGGCATTCTCCTACTCCCTCCCCTGAATTACTTACGCAATATTCATTAAATATATTATTTTTTACGTATTTACCCCCCTCCCTCGTACCCCAAATTGCGCACGTATAAATATATTATTATTAACGTACAGAGGAAGAAACGGAGAAGTGCGGCTCGCGCTGCGAAGAGTTCCACAGCAACGGCGCGGCCAGCCCCGCGGCCGAGCCCGACGAGTTCGACCAGCAGGTGAGAAGAAGAATAACACCCTATCGTCCCCACTGCAGAGGCACGGGTCTCTTCCCATGCCTCGGGAAGGTTAGACCATACTCCACACACGGGGGCCAAGTCCGGATTGGTGGAGGTTGTGGGACTAGTGGCCAACCCAGTATCAAGTTTTGGCTGCTGGCATTTGCACAGTTTGTGACACAGTAGCCTAGTGGCTTGTCCGCTCGCTTCACATCAGGAGGTCGTGGGTTCGATTCCCGACGGGGTTCAACTTTGTAGGACTCGGTTTGGTTAGTGGGAGAGCATGGGTAGCTACCACCGTCTTATCTCTTAGTCTTACCGCCAAACATCAGTGTCAACAGCATTGATGTGTTCCGGAATGAAGATAGCCGGTTCCCCATTGCGTATTATATCTTCGGATATGGTTGTAATTCGTTTTAAAATTACATTCTTCTCATCACCAGGAGGCGCTAATAGCGCAGGAGTGCGACACCGACAGCTCTCGCGAGACCCGCGTGCGCTTACGTCTGTACATAGTGCAACCTAAAGGCTTGCAAGAGGGAGAGCTGGTCTACACCCCACCCGTGCCTACGCAGCGGGAGCTTTTACACGGTGAGTGAAACAGTTTTGACTAGCTAATGCTATCTCACCTAAATCTTGCCGTCACATATCGCCCTTACCACAAAATAGACACAGAAGGTCCGTTCAATACAAACTACTAAAATCGTAAGCATATACATGCTTATATATTAAGTATATGCTTAGGATTTTAGTGAACGTATTGAGCGGACCTTCTGTATCTGTGTATTTTGTGCCCCTACCTTCGAGTTAAATCTAGTTCTCTGAAATTTTTAATTTTTGTAGCAGCCTGTAACAGAGTTTTGAAGAAATCTCGTGAAACCATTCTAAATGGCGACACCAATAGATGGGGTAGATGGCCTTTTTAACATCTGTCAAAAACTATGTTTTGTTCTAAAAATGTCGGAGTACCTAGACGCGACAGCAGTTTTGCGGCGTGATTGAACGACTAATTTTATAACTTTTGTTGATAATAAATTGAAGATGGGATGAAAAAGAAAACAAATAAGGCTTATCAATTTTTTTTTTCGAGATCAACTTAGTGAACAATAGTAAATAATTTATTTTTCATGCAGTCATATTCCCCAATTTTGGAACGTCTGTATTAACTTGTTGCAACTTGCTTCCACCAGATCTGTCAGAGCTGACACTGGAAGACAAGAGCGCGGAGTCAGCTCCGAGCGGCATCGCGTCAAGTATTTTGCAGCAGCAGAGCCAGCAGCTGAAGAATCTCCTCATGAGGTCACAGGTGAGGAGTTTCACCTTTAACCATGAACAAAAAACTTAAATCCAAATACTGTAGCTTGGATTTTCGGAACGCATTTGAGGTAAACCGTTTGTTTACGAATCAGCAGAGAGTTTTAACGCTGTTCTACTTTGTTATTTCTTTATTGGGAATCTATTTTAGACGAATTCTGGAAGAACGCTTGTTCGGTTCAGTGTTTTAGGCTGTGCGATGGTGCAAAGCAAAGGCAGCAGGGTCTTTGGGCTGAACAACTTTCTCCAAGAGAAAGGTCTCGTGAATGTTAACAAGGAAGTCTCTTTTAAAAAACAGATTCTTTATACAAAATTGGTTTAACATATCATCGATTTGTATGACTTCCCCAGAGCCAACTAAAGTAGAAATTGTAACTTTTCATGCTCATGGACTAAATGAGCTTATCGCTTAATACTAACACCAAATATTGTACCCAAAATCAGGCTAATAATGCATATTTCATTCCATTTCAAATAGCAAACTTATAGCTCTTGATGTCCGTTGGTACAGACGCAGCCCGGCAGCCTCATAGGTCAACGGCCGGAGTCGCCCGCCTCCATTCCGCCGCCGCTCAACCTTATGACCCCCGATGCTTTCAGGTAACTGTTGGCAACACAACAAGGGTACAATAAATATATAAATAAGAACTCAACTCCCTGTCTTACTGTATTTTAAGATACAGAAGTAGTTTTAAATTGTATATTTCTTTTTAATTTAAATTGATCATATTATAATATAATCGATGTCGATAACGCAATTATATTTTTTTTAGAAAATAACTTGCGTTCAATAATAACTGAATAAATATGACTAGGTGTTAGCAAAAAGTAATTGAATATTGTTTCACATTGCTGTTAATTTACTTTTCTAAAAGTAGCACTTTACAGACATATTAAGATTGATTACTTAAATATTTAAAAATTACAAATTATTAATTACATTTATCATAAGTCATAAATAAGATGGTTAATTGCTGAAAAAATCATTGACTCCGTTTTTACGACCTGTAATTATTATTGTTTTTGCAGTTCACCTGGAAAACGCGACGAAGATGACCCACCGCTGTCCGCCACTCCAGACACGACAAAACCGCGCGGTTCTACCGCAGGTATAACTATGAAAATTATAACATTGCTAACTTAGTAATACAGTTTACTTGATTGTCTTCGAACTTATACAGTGTTTTGTATGTTTTATAAATTTATATTCTGGCAGTTCACACACGTCATTAGTTCTTAGGTACTTATACAAAAATACGTATACATACAATTTTTAGATGACCAACTGCCCCTATTTTTAAGTCTCTATTGGGCGAGATGTTTTTTTTTTTTAATATATGTTGATATACTAACTAAAATTAAGAGACAGGGTTAATGTCCCTTTCATGCTACAGTATTCAGTACTGTTCCTCTTGTGTTCAGGTCTTGAAGAAGCGCCACCTTGTGACAGCAAACTGGTATCTGGTGGTTCCAGTCCCAGCCGCGAGGTGCAACGCATTATGGCGCACGAGACATATTACAAGCATACCCTGGTAAGCATAAACATAACTATTTATAGTACGCGTCACGTAAAAAGAGCGCTGGCTGGCGTTCCAAGGATGCACTCTGACAGCAAATGTTTAGTACCCTCTCTTTCACACTTACGCGATTTATATTATGCTATCCTGTTGTCAGAGTGAACTGTTGTTCCCTCGGAACGCCCGCCAGCGCTCTTTTTACGTGACGCGAGCTGTACTAGGTTGACTTATTTATAAACTTATTGAGTAAATCATGACAGGAAAATATTTTATTCCAAGTGGCATTGTACATTTTTCGAATGTCATTTTTTGTTTACTTAATCAAATCAAATATTCTATATTGTACAGAGATATAATACATGATAGTATAATATTTAAAAGAATGTAGCTGTACAATTTAGACGGTTAATATGTGTCTCATTCAAGTGTATCTGAAAATACCTATATGTATTTCCTGGACCTTGCATGCCAAAACTGAAAGTATTTCTTGTAATTGGTTGAAAAGGTATAGGGACAGTGAGTTCCTATTCTTCAGAGGAAAACGGAGGTGCCTTCGTCAATCGATGCCTAAGATTGGCTGTGGTCCATTCGATTAAATATTATCCGTCCAAAAAATCTTTGATTCCGTGTTTTAGGAATTTACTAAAGTTTCTGTAATAGATACTTTCCTCGTAAATGACAGTCATGCACGCTGGTTTTCACTATCATCATTTATTTATCTCGACCGTTTATATGCTTCGCAAGACACGTCAAGCCATTGGCGCCGGTTCCTGTCACTAGATGTCAGTCATTAAAATGCAGCGCTATCCTTTTCTATCACTTAGAAACATCGTTCGCTAGAGTGAGAAGATAATACGAGAGGCACCCGCACTCTTCCGCATCGCCGAAAATGCGATTACCTTCGGCCAGATATGGTTTAATCCTTAAATGGGCTGGCAGATATATTTATTTATTGTATTATTTGTTTCTTTGCGACAGGAGGAGGAAACCCCGCCCACGCCGCCGCCAGAAGACGGCGCTACGCCGCACATGAACGGCGGCGCTATTTTCGAAGATAGCGACATCTTCGTGCCGGATTCCATTACGCCCAAGATACCGCATAACAGTCAGTATACTGATACTAGCCTTTACAGACAATAGCGTAAACTCTAGGTAAAAATAATGACGATTTAAAAGAATGTGTAAAGCCTACCTAAGTCTACTTAAATAAAAACATTTTGAGTTTTAAGACATTTTTGGCAAAGAATACTACCTATTACTAGGTAAAGGAGTGACACTCAATTCACCCCGACAATAATCTACCAGCCGATAAATGTGGACTCTTCATATAGATCGATGAGCTTAGTAGCCAACTTTCTATGAAAAGTCCAAATTGTTTTTGCTCCGATTGATATAGAGAAAGTTGTTCAGTTTCATTTGCAGAAACCACAAATAAAACGAGAATGGGCGCTTTTGTATGGCCTCCGTCCCCAATTATAATTAAATAATTCATAATAATAATAATAAATTTATTTAGCCATAAGGAAAAACAAGACAATAACAATGATATAACTGATTAATCTAGAATGGCGAATTCATAGTAAATTCCCTGCATGAGTTTCGATATTGGCGTCACACAATAAAATAAGGCTATTGTTATGACCTTTAATATGACATATTATGTCACAACTTGATACACTACTGGGGATGGACCCGCCCATTCTCCTTTGTCCTCGTTTTCAATTTCACCCTGTATATGGAATTTGTACTTTGTCCAACAGACAGCGACACGGCGTGGCCCCAAATATCGATAGCGCAGATCACGGAAGCTAACCAGCGGAAAGCGTCCAGCGACAAGTCCTCGAGCCAGTCGCTCAACAACTCGCTCAACGTGTCCGCGGCCGAGCGCGCCGCCAGCGAGGAGGTATGATGTCACCCCACAGCCCACAGCGTCACTCGTCCCCACTGCAGGGGCGCGGGTCTCTTCCCGTACCTTGAGAAGGTTAGGCCATACTCCACACACGGGGGCCAAGTCCGGATTGGTGGAGGTTGTGGGGCTAGTGGCCAGCCCCAGTGTCAGAAGTTTTCAAGCCGCCTATAAGGCCTCTGAAAATAATAACTGCCATCTAGTGCTGGCAACCGGGATCAAAAGCTTAACGTACCTTTTAAAGTATGAAAATAGGTATGACTTCTTTTCAATTTGATGATTCATAACATATGATGCTCTGTGTCTGGGTGTATTATATCTAAATATGTATGTATTTTTGAACGTATTGTCGCGGTCTATCCAAAATAGATTGAGAACCACTGGAAAAGTTTGACAACCTCTGTCACTGTATATTTCTAGTAAAAGAACCGTCTCAAACATTCTCGAAATAGATAAGTACAGAGAGATGTACGAATGTGTGAGTAACGTCTAGTACTTTCTAGACCGTAACCGCGGCGTATATAAATAGCAGCCGGTGAGTCGGGCGATCAGTTCTGTTTGGACTAGCGGTGAGGACACTTCGAAGCGAACTCCAGGCGATAACAGCGGATATCTTCGACGACCTTGGCGACTCTTTTGGACCTTCGAGAGACCTGCGACTGGATAACCTTTTGACCTTGTGCTGGAAGTTGGTGAATAAATCCTCGGAACCTGTCATTGGTGTTTGACTCCAAATCTTCGAACCCTCGCACGTAACAATTGGTGTCAGAGTGGGATTTGGAAATGCCACTGACTCCGAGGGAGGACATCATCGAGGGTGTGAAGACGAGGTCACAGCGAGCAGCAGAGGCCACGCCTACTTCCCATGAGGCCACGCCTACTGCTCCACAAGCCACGCCCACCTACACTGCAGCTCCAACCATAGGCCACGCCCACCGACCAAAGCATGGGACTTACTGAAAAGCCGATATGGCCTAAACGAGCCGGATCAGTACGATCACTGCTAATTGAATAGCGAAGCTCGGCCGCCGCGCGAATACAATAGAGGACCGCATTCCAGAGCGATAAGTACATCGGAAGATCGATTCAACGCTGTTTTAAGTAACTACGTGTAAAAAATATTGAAAATATCGTAAATAAGTGCAGTTTTTATGGAAAAAGACTTTCAATATGACTACGTTAACATATGAACAACAAGGATACATATTAATTTTGGAAGATTTAGCAGCTACGTTTCGAAAAGTGCAAATTAACTTCACGAAATGTCCGAAAGCGAGATTAACTGAAGGTTATTTGAAGGCACGATTAGAAAGTATTAATGAATACTGGATATCGTTTAATAAAACACATTTGGAGTTAACAAAGTGTACCACGAGGGAACAACGGGGTGCTGTGCCTTACTTTCTAAATGAGGAATACTACAAATATGAAGAATTGTATCTAGGGTTGAAAGCAGATATGTTGGACATATTGAACAAATCGCAGTCGAACAAAAATAAGGATGACGAGTGTTGTAAAAAAAGTGCAAGTGGGAATACGACTGATGTTGGGTTCGTGAGCGTAAAGTTGCCGAGGATTCAACTGCCCTATTTCTCAGGCAAGTACGAAGAATTCCCTACGTATGAAGATTTATTTACGTCACTCGTACATGAAAACACGTCGTTGTCGAATGTACAAAAACTGCACTATTTGAAAACAAGCGTTACTGGTGAAGCAGAGTTACTATTGCGGCACATTCAAATAACAGATAGCAACTATTTACAAGCATGGGACTTACTGAAAAGCCGATATGGAAATAAAAGATTAATATCAACATCCTTACTCAAAAGGCTATTTAACCAAAAGAAAATAAATAATCAGACAGCCCCCTCTATCAAGTGTCTGATGGATATAACAGTGGAATGCCTTAACAGCCTAAAGAACTTAGGAATTCCCACAGATTCTTGGGACCCGATGATTGTTTTTCTTGTGGTACAGAAATTAGATACACAAACCCACAAAGAATGGGAAGAACATGCCTACAGTAGCACAAGTGATGAGCTACCGAAATGGGAAAAACTCCAGGCGTTTTTAGAAGCTAAATTTCGTACTCTAGAATTAATTGCACCACTACGAGTTTTTCAACCACAAAAGAAAAGATTTCTGTACAAAAATCGTTCCATGTGTCAAATGAAGCTAAACGTCAACAACGTCCAGTTGCTAGAAATGAAGATCAAGCTTTTTGTGCCTTCTGTAAAGGAAATCACTATATTTTCAACTGCAAAGAATACGCAAAACAATCAGTAGAAGATAGACATGAATTTGCCTTAAAAAATAATCTCTGTTTTAACTGCCTAATATCGAATCACAATGTATTCCGATGCAAACAACCAACGTCGTGTAGAATCTGTAAAAGAAGACATCACTCTTTACTGCATTTAGAGAAGAAGCAATTAAATGAAGATAACAAATCAGCGACTAAAACAAATCAAGATATTTCTGAAACGCAACTTACAGCTCACTATTCAAGAGAAGAACAACCTGATCAACAAGTTCTGTTAGCAACGGCACTGGTAAACATTACATCAAGTTCTGGAGAAACACACGTTTTCCGTGCTCTTATCGATCAAGGTTCTGAAGCGTCGTTCGTAACATCTAGAGTAGTAGAACTGCTAAGATTGAAAAGAACTGAAGTAAGTGGCACAGTTTCTGGCGTGGGTGAAGGGAAACAGTCGATCAAGCATAAAGTTGATTTGTCGATTCTGTCTAACAACGAGACCATAGAAGTGAAAGCATATGTAATGAAAACAATCTCGTCTAATCTTCCTGCCAAAGAAGTACGACTGAACTGGTCAGAATTGCAAAAATTTACATTGGCTGATCCTTCTTGCTGCACTCCGGGAAAAATCGATATTCTTCTCGGAGCTGATGTGTTTGCCAGAATAATTGAAGACGGCTTAATTCGACTTCAAAACGGTTTGGTTATACAGAAGACACGTTTTGGTTGGATTTTATCAGGCCAAACTAACAACCCAACGTCCAGTCAACAAAAAATAATAACAAGCTTTTTCGTGAGAGAAGACAATGACATGTTGAAAAGATTTTGGGAAATAGAAACAGATTTGTTCACAAAAAAGAAGATACTAACAAAGGAAGAAGAAGAATGTGAAACTATTTATAAAAACACGACATCAAGAGACAAAGACGGTAGATATGTTGTACACCTGCCGTTGAAACACACTATAGAAGAAACATTAAGTTTAATAGGAGAAACTAAACAAAAAGCAATGAACAGATTCAAACAGCTAGAGAAAAAATTTGAGAAGAACGAAAAATTTAAAGAAGATTATACCAAGGTTATCGATGAGTATCGACAAATGAAACATATGAAGAAAGTTGAAGATAAAGAAAATAAAAATCTGGTATACTTACCTCATCATGCTGTCGTCAGGGAAGATAAAGACACCACAAAGGTACGAGCAGTATTCGATGCATCCTGCAAAGGCACACATGGACATTCACTCAATGACAGTATGATGGTGGGGCCAGTTTTGCAACCAGATCTAAGAAGTCTAATCATAACGTGGCGAAAACACAAGATTTGCGTCGTCGGAGACATTGTGAAAATGTACAGAATGGTCCAAGTTGCTGAAGAACATACAAACTTACAATGTATCCTATGGAGAAATAATCAAGATGAAGATATAGAAACCTACAAATTAAACACTGTGACTTTTGGTACAGCAGCAGCCCCATTTCTTGCTGTAAGAACACTTAACCAGCTGGCTGATGATGAATCTCACGATTATCCTGAAGCTGCCACTGCAATAAAAGAATCATTTTATATGGATGATTTGATGACCGGCGATGATGATGTACCTAAAGTGAAGAAACTATGTCATGATATTAAAGAAGTATTGAAAAGAGGAGGATTCACAATGCAAAAATGGTCAAGTAACTCAGAAGAAGTTTTACAATATATTCAAGAAGGTGAAACAAATATGAAAAATGAATTAGAAATCAAACTTGACAAAATTATAAAGATTCTAGGCCTAACATGGGATAGAAAGGAAGATAAATTCAAAATAAAGGTAAACTTACCTGAAATGAAGCATCCTGTCACGAAGAGAACAATTCTATCAGATGTCGCTCGTCTGTTTGATCCGTTTGGCTGGCTCTCTCCGGTCGTAATTACTGCAAAAATTATGATCCAAAAGCTGTGGCTCTGCAATCTTGGTTGGGATGACGAATTACCATCTCACCTGGTAGAAGAATGGACAAACTACAGACAATCACTTACTGACTTGAGAAATCTTGAAGTACCACGCTGGTTACAGACATCACAAACAAACAAAGAAGTACAAATACATGGATTCTCCGATGCCTCCTTAACATCTTATGCTGCAGTTACTTACCTCAGAGTCGTCGATGAAGAAGATAAAGTACATGTCACGATGATAGCATCTCGAACAAGAGTAGCACCATTAAAACAGTTGACGATTCCTAGACTGGAATTATGTGCTTCAGCACTATTAGCAGATCTAATTAAAGATGCTACTCACTTAATGAATGTGCCAATGGACAATGTTTACGCATACACTGACTCGATGGTTGTATTATCATGGCTACAGTCGCAACCAAACAAATGGCACACGTTCGTAGCAAACAGAGTAGCTGATATCTTGAGAGTCTTAGATAATAACAGATGGAGACATATAAGATTAAGCGAAAACCCTGCAGACATTGCTACGAGGGGTTTGAGAGCCTGTGATGTTGAGAAACATGAGCTGTGGTGGACTGGACCTGCATGGCTAAAAAGCAAGAAGTTAGAGCAATCGAGATGTGATATTCCCCCAACTGAATTAGAGATGAAAAGTTCGTTTTGTATAAGCACAGTGGAAGACAGAGAAAAAGAAGAGAGACCAATATGGGAGAGATTTTCTACGATATCAAAAATGAAAAGAGTCCTGGCTTATTGCAGAAGATTTCGTTGTACTAAAGAAAAAGGAAGTCTTGAAAATTACATCACACAAGTAGAAATGGAAGAAGTTTTGCAAAGTTGTATCAAGTACTATCAAGACTCACTATATGAAAAAGACATAGAAGCGGTTAAGAAAGAAGGAAGAGTTAAGAAAAGAAGTACGCTGGCTTCACTTTCGCCGTTCTTGGACAAGAATGGTATAATGAGAGTGGGAGGACGGTTGCACAACGCTGATGTGTTGGAAAGTTTCAAACACCCAATTATAATACCCCAAAATGTACACCTCGCAAAACTGTTAATTAAGGAAGCACACACGAAAACCCTTCATGGTGGTATTCAAGCAATGATGGCGTACATTCGTAGCAAATATTGGGTGATTGGATTGAAATCAGCTGTCAGAAAGTGCATTCGAACATGTAAAGTGTGCATTATCGACAAGGCCAAAGTGAAAACACAGAAAATGGGTCAGTTACCAGCTGTAAGAGTAAATCAACACAGAGCTTTTCTAAATAGCGGAGTTGATTATGCGGGACCTGTTTATATACGCACATCTAAAGGAAGAGGACACCATGCTTCAAAGGGTTACATCTGCTTGTTTGTGTGCATGGCTACGCGAGCTATACATTTAGAAGCTGTAACAGATCTCACATCACAAGCTTTTATTGCAGCATTTCGTCGATTTGTTGCTAGAAGAGGGTCATGTGCACACTTGTGGAGCGATAATGGGACAAACTTTATTGGCGCAGCTAAAGAACTTAAATACCTCTTTGAAAAGGGCAAAAACAACATGGCACGAGAAATTGCTGAACTTTTAGCTAATGACGGCACCACATGGCATTTTATTCCACCGAAAATGCCAAATTATGGAGGATTGTGGGAAGCAGGAGTTCAGTCAGCTAAAAGACATTTGTCAAGAGTAAATGGAGCTGCAAAACTCACATATGAAGAAATGGCTACACTATTAGCTCAAATCGAAGCGTGTCTTAATTCGCGTCCACTATGTCAAATAGATGATACAACTGAAACTTTGAACCCGCTCACTCCTGGACATTTTCTTGTGGGTGAACCCCTGATCAGTGTTCCTGATGTAGACTACAAGATTAATAAGATTAACTTACTTACACGTTGGCAAATGATACAAAAGATGACTCAAGATTTTTGGCGCCGATGGCAATCTGAATATTTGAATACGATGCAACAAAGATACAAATGGCAAGTTAGTGTTCCATCGCCACATGTTGGAGATATTGTTATTGTCAAAGAAGATGACTTACCACCGACTAAATGGCTATTAGGTCGAGTCAAGGCTGTCCATCCCGGAGCAGATAATTTAGTAAGGGTGGTCACTGTTCAATATAAAGGAAATCATGAAATGAAAAGACCTTTATCCAAATTGATATTGTTGCCAAATGAACCAGAGTACTATTGAGTATGGTGGGCGGCGACAACAGTGTTAAAGTGATTAAATTATGTGAAGTTTGATATATTATGTGCATGCAATATTTAAGTAAAATACAGTCCATTATATCGTTGTTTCTTGCAAAGTATAGTTTAAAAACAAATTGTTTTGGTGGGCGGTATGTCTACGCTATTAGTTAAATAATATTGTGAAGTTCCGTCAAAACCAGTCGCAAATAAAGCATTAAAGAGGAAAGACGTTTGTTTAAATCCAAACTATTCAATTCAACCGATTTTGAACCTTACGTAGTGAACATATGGTCCTTCGAGCCGGAAGGCCTCTGAAAATAATAACTGCCATCTAGTGCTGGCAACCGGGATCAAAAGCTTAACGTACCTTTTAAAGTATGAAAATAGGTATGACTTCTTTTCAATTTGATGATTCATAACATATGATGCTCTGTGTCTGGGTGTATTATATCTAAATATGTATGTATTTTTGAACGTATTGTCGCGGTCTATCCAAAATAGATTGAGAACCACTGGAAAAGTTTGACAACCTCTGTCACTGTATATTTCTAGTAAAAGAACCGTCTCAAACATTCTCGAAATAGATAAGTACAGAGAGATGTACGAATGTGTGAGTAACGTCTAGTACTTTCTAGACCGTAACCGCGGCGTATATAAATAGCAGCCGGTGAGTCGGGCGATCAGTTCTGTTTGGACTAGCGGTGAGGACACTTCGAAGCGAACTCCAGGCGATAACAGCGGATATCTTCGACGACCTTGGCGACTCTTTTGGACCTTCGAGAGACCTGCGACTGGATAACCTTTTGACCTTGTGCTGGAAGTTGGTGAATAAATCCTCGGAACCTGTCATTGGTGTTTGACTCCAAATCTTCGAACCCTCGCACGTAACAATTGGTGTCAGAGTGGGATTTGGAAATGCCACTGACTCCGAGGGAGGACATCATCGAGGGTGTGAAGACGAGGTCACAGCGAGCAGCAGAGGCCACGCCTACTTCCCATGAGGCCACGCCTACTGCTCCACAAGCCACGCCCACCTACACTGCAGCTCCAACCATAGGCCACGCCCACCGACCACGCCCACCAGGCCCCGCCCACCGACCATGAAGCTCCGCCGGTCCGCCCACAGGCCACGCCCACTGACCACGCCCATGAGGCCCCGCCCGCCCACCAAGCCCCGCCCACTGGCTCCACCCACCAGATCACGCCCACCGAATTATCGACCATGTTGCTGTTTCTAGAGCGTATGGGCGAGACTCAAGAGCGTATGCGGGAAGCTCAAGAACGTATGCGGGAGGAACAGAAAAAGGATCAAGAGCGTATGCGGGAAGAGCAGAAACAGGATCAGGAGCGTATGCAACAGACTGTTTTGGTGGCTGTTAATAAAGTCCACAGTGCGATTAACGACATGCGTAAAGACGTGGACTTAGTTAGGAGTCGAGTAATGGATTTAGAAGCCGAACTTACTGGGTTACAAAAGAAAGTGCTACGATTCGAAAGTGCGGGTGTTACAACTGCGACAACCGGAGCCGCCGGCATAATACAGGCGCCCAGGGTAAAGTTACCTCCTTATGATGGTACGACGTCTTGGACGGCATATCGTCTGCAGTTCCAGACTGTCGCTGCAGCAAATGGTTGGTCGGACGATCAGTGCTTGACAGCCCTCACCGTCGCGCTTAGAGGCTCAGCGCTGTCAGTCTTGGAGGCATTACCAACGTCAGGCAGTAGCTTCAAGGAATTGATGGAAGCACTTGAGTTTAGATACGGAGAGCGCCATCTAGAGCATGTGTTTCGGGCCCAGCTGCGGGACCGAGTTCAACGCCCAGGAGAAGGTTTACAGCAATGGGCGCTGGAGATCGAGAAACTTGTTCGCAAGGCGTATCCATCAGCTGACTCCAAGATGGTGGAATCGAATATCCTGCAGGCCTTCGTTGATGGACTCCAGGACATGGAGACTAGAGCTGCAGTGCAGCTGGGACATCATGTTTCGCTCAAAGATGCCTTGGCGCATGCCCTAGAAGTGGAGGCTGTACGGCACGATACGCGAGTGCGCAAGCTGTGGGGGGTCACGGAGGACGTTAGAGTGGTAAAAGCTCCAATGAATATGACGTCTGGTCCCATGTGCTATAGATGTGGTGAGAGGGGTCACTTACAGTTATCGTGTCCAAAAAAGGCTGAAATTGCTGAAAAACTCGTCAAATTACAAGAAGAATTTGATAAACTAAAGAGGCACACGACGTCATTTTCAGCCAGACTCCAGGGAAACGAGTAACGGCCAGGACTGAGGGGCGAGTACTGGCTAACGCGGAGGAAGCCCCATCGATAAACATTACACAGGTACACGAAGGGATTTCAATTGGCGATAGTGGACACCGTAACGGAAAATCCCATGTAAATGCCGATGCGCTGTCGCGTAGGCCATGCTCGGACGACTGGAGACACAGCGTTGAGCAAGAATCAAGGGATCGGTTTAACGAGAACCAGCCCTACGGGACCATGGCGAGAACTTTTGAAAGAAGCGCAGGAAGACGATGAGGATATTCGGCTCATCATTGCGTGGAAGAAACGAAGCAAAGAAAAACCAAGATGGAGCGAGGTAGCACCCACAAGCGCTGTCACCAAAGCGTACTGGGCACAATGGGATAGTTTTGTCTTGCAAGATGGAATACTTTACCGAAAATGGGAGAACCCTAACGGCAGAGAGTTCCAACTTCAACTAGTAGTCCCAAGGGCCAAAGTGCGAGACGTTATTCGAGAAGTACACAATGGTGTAACAGAAGGACATCTGGGCGTTAAGAGGACGCTAACAAAAGTGAGAGAGAGGTTCTACTGGTTACACTGTCGAGAGGATGTACAAGAGTGGTGTCGAAAGTGCACTACTTGTGCATCGGTAAAAGGGCGTGCTGATAGGAATCAAGAAAATGGTCTTCAATCGAGTGAGAACATGAAAACCCGATACGCCCTGAGAGCAAATGCAAGCGGCTTTGAAGAGGGAACACTGGTTTGGCTCCACAACTTGGTTCGACGAAAAGGAAAATCTCCCAAATTGCAGACTCGATGGGAAGGCCCATACAAGGTCATTACCCGAATGAATGACGTTACGTATCGAATCCAGCGTCAACCAAGAGGAGCCTTTAAAATTGTTCACATAGACCGCTTGGCACGTTATCACGGCAGCAATGATGATGCTCGGGACGAGCACCTCTTGGAAGGGGGCAGTGTCGCGGTCTATCCAAAATAGATTGAGAACCACTGGAAAAGTTTGACAACCTCTGTCACTGTATATTTCTAGTAAAAGAACCGTCTCAAACATTCTCGAAATAGATAAGTACAGAGAGATGTACGAATGTGTGAGTAACGTCTAGTACTTTCTAGACCGTAACCGCGGCGTATATAAATAGCAGCCGGTGAGTCGGGCGATCAGTTCTGTTTGGACTAGCGGTGAGGACACTTCGAAGCGAACTCCAGGCGATAACAGCGGATATCTTCGACGACCTTGGCGACTCTAATGGACCTTCGAGAGACCTGCGACTGGATAACCCTCGCACGTAACAGTATTTATGTATGTATGTATGTATATCCCACTCAATGGACCGATGACCGGTGACGGTTGCGAGCAGACACTGGACGCGGGCAGCACAGGACCGGTCGACGTGGAAATCCTTGGGGGAGGCCTTTGTCCAGCAGTGGACAATTTCAATTTCTGTATTGCTTGCCACAGTTTTCATGGGTCTTAAATATCTAATATACCCCGTTGGAGCAGTGCAATACAAGCAGAGAGCAGAGAGTATTAGTAGAGTACATATTAAATTAATTTACTGATTAACTATATATAAGTACCTATGTAATTTCATAACTTCATTCAATATTTATTATATATATTTATTAAATCTTACATTCTTATAATTATTGTATTTAGTTAGTGAGTTACATGCATCACAGATTGGACGTCTTTCGGCTGACGATTATGATGAATATATGTATATCAGTCTGGTTCCCATAATTCACGGAATCCTAGTTTGGGGCCTGTTTGATTTGTCTCGGATATTTATTTATTTTTTTTATATTTATCTCACAGGTGCGGCCCAGTGGTCTTTCGCCCGGCGACAAAAACAGATTGGAACAGTTGGAACAGAAACTGGACAAGCTATGCGGTGAGTTGTGACAAATGTTTGTATTAGTGGACAAGTGGTGCAAAGACAATCCCACACCCCGGACACTTCATACAAATTTCGCGCCATTGTTTACTACAAAGACATTCATGTTTGTACACATGTAAATGTGTGCGTGACGTACTAGGGTTGAATCGAGATTCAATTAGCCCTCATTGTTCTTTATTGTTACCTAGACTTTTACAAATAAAGTAAAGGCTCTATACATCAGACAAGGCTGTATAGCCTTAGAAGGCTTAGCTCTTTCCTTAAAAAATAAAATTGTTTTTGGTTATATAATACTGTGCTTTGGAACCATTTTGGAACTGTGCCAACCTCTTGACAAATGGTCACAGGTCGGTCACACAGGGGGGGTGAGGTAGCCTTCAGAGAGAGGCAGGGAGTGTCCATACTGTATAATGTCCTTATACTGTGAGACAATCCAATTTAGTGAATCCTCAGTGTGAACTTGGATGAACTATCATAAAACACCAACGCTGACATAGACATATCAGCTATTAGCTGCTCGCCTATTACTAAAATAATAATTATTATTTAGTGAAATAACTTTGTCAAGTTACAATGGTACACAGATTACCAGGGATGTGGTACGCGATATGGCAAGCGATGGGGTGAGTCAAGACCAAGCTACCAAATTTATAATGGCGGAGCTATCGGTGGGCTAATTAGCTTATATCTCGGAAACGTGACACTTTAGTTTTATTTTCGTGACAAAAAGTAGCCTATGTCCTTTCCCAAGGTCCCATCTATCTCTATACCGAAATTCATCAATATTGGTTCAGCGGTTTAGGAGTGAAAACGTAACGAACAGAGTTACTTTCGTTTTTCTAATATAAGGTAAGTTTGGATGATGATTAATCCTTGCGGTTTAAAGTTATTTTTTAACCGACTTCAAAAAAGGAGGAGGTTCTCAATTCGACTGTATGTTGTTTTTTTATGTTTGTTAAGCGATTACTCCGCCAGTTATGGATTGATTTTGATGATTCTTTTTTGTTTGGTAGGGATTACTTTAGAGGTGGTCCCATATAAATTTTATCAAAATCGATACAGTGCTTTTAAAAAAAAAAAAAAAAACTAAAAAATCATTTCAAAATGGTAGTCGTTACGATTGAAGTCGGTTTTTTAACGCGTTGTTAATTATGTTGTATTAGTTTAATCATCTGAACGTTTACATGCTTGGGGATACAATTCATAACAGATTTTTGTACCCCCATACAGAGCTAGTGATGCAGCAGAGCCGCGAGCTGCGCGGGCTGCGCGGCGAGGTGGGCGGCCCGGGCGGCCCGCGCGCCGCGGTGGACGAGGCGCTGCATGCGCACACGCAGCGCACCGCCGCCGCCATCGAGACCGCGCTGCAGGACGGGTGAGCGGCTACACGTGTATAGTCTGTGGTCCCCGCGATAAAGGCAATAGGGTAGCAGAGCTAGTGACGCAGGACGGGTGAGCGGCTACACGTGTATAGTCTGTGGTCCCCGCGATACAGGCAATAGGGTAGCAGAGCTAGTGACGCAGGACGGGTGAGCGGCTACACGTGTATAGTCTGTGGTCCCCGCGATACAGGCAATAGGGTAGCAGAGCTAGTGACGCAGGACGGGTGAGCGGCTACACGTGTATAGTCTGTGGTCCCCGCGATACAGGCAATAGGGTAGCAGAGCTAGTGACGCAGGACGGGTGAGCGGCTACACGTGTATAGTCTGTGGTCCCCGCGATACAGGCAATAGGGTAGCAGAGCTAGTGACGCAGGACGGGTGAGCGGCTACACGTGTATAGTCTGTGGTCCCCGCGATACAGGCAATAGGGTAGCAGAGCTAGTGACGCAGGACGGGTGAGCGGCTACACGTGTGTGTCTGTGGTGCCTGCGATACAGGCAATAGGGAAGCAGAGCTAGTGACGCAGGACGGGTGAGCGGCTACGTGTATAGTCTGTGGTCCCCGCGATACAGGCAATAGGGTAGCAGAGCTAGTGACGCAGGACGGGTGAGCGGCTACACGTGTGTGTCTGTGGTGCCTGCGATACAGGCAATAGGGAAGCAGAGCTAGTGACGCAGGACGGGTGAGCGGCTACGTGTATAGTCTGTGGTCCCCGCGATACAGGCAATAGGCTGGCAGAGCTAGTGATGCAACAGAACCGCGAGTTGCGCGATGAGACTCTCCATGGGCATACTTCCTCCGCCATCGAGACCGCGCTGCAGGACGGGTGAGCGGCTAAACATATTCAATTCCACATTATACAGGGAATAGGCTAGGGCTAGGTGACTGTATCAGAAATAAATTATGAGCTGAAGTTTTCTAAATTATAATCAAATCAATATGAAACATTTGCAATATGATTAATTAATTATGAATTTCTCTATTTTCTATGAAAATCGTCTTTACAGTTTAAATAAATAAAAAAGCTGTCAAAACGCTAAACACGCCATACATGCAGGTCACGTATGTCATGACGTCACCTGCTTGTAAGCAAACTTTTAGCTGTCAAATTGTAATACGTAAAACTTCAGCTGACATTTACTGTAAACAAGCAAGTGACGTCACTCCAGATTTAGCCACTCCCGTGCGTTTTCAATCACAATCACGTGATCAAACTATTCTATACTTGGCCAAATTAGTTTAAAAAAAATATTACTCTTAACAACAATTTGATCTATTTTTTATTGTAATCAAATACCCTATTGCTCTCCTACTGAAATTTAAAAAAAAAACAGAATTTTTAATAAATATAAATATTAAAATGAGTCCTATAATGACGCTTAATAACTATGACGTCACGTCTAGGAATGTGGATATTAACTGTAACAAAGTATAATCTTCTCCGCAGTTGGGAGCGCATAGCCCGCGTGGGCGAGACGGCCAGCGCGCGCGCGGCCGCCGCGGCCGGCGTGGGCGCGGCGCGGGCCCTGGAGCCCCTCGCCGCGGCCCTGCAGAACGAGCTGGCTAGCAAACTGTCCGCCACCGACCATCTGCTGAGGGACAACATTGAGAAGCTGGCCAACAGCAAGGTAAGGACACTGAAGTACGACTAAAACTCCCCTAGATGGCGCGGAAACATTTAGATAAAGAAAGATATAGCTGGCATCGTTACGTCGCTCGCGTAGCTTACATAGGTTCGCAGTGTGAACCCAAGTATGAAAAGATGTGGAACTAAGTTCGCCCGGCCCGCCAGCCCGACCGTCCGCTCGCGGTGTGAATCGCCTTTATATCGTGACTTCTGAACGACGAAGTTGTTCTAAATAATAAAACTTTCAATATGATGAGTAGACACCCCAGTTAACGCCTATTTCGTTACACATTGTATAGGTATAAGTAAAATAAGATTCGCTCTCTATCGCTGAGTTATAGATTCCTAGTATATGTAAGCAAACGAGTGATTCGTATCTGGGTGTTTCGACATTCCGAGCTCGCTACGCTCGCTCAAATTTATGGAGGACGCTGCTGTAAATAATTTTAAAGTTTTCAGTATAATTATACCCCAGTTAACGAGTCCTACGCCTATTTCGTTACACACTGTTAATATTAGCCATTAGTATCCCATTACAGGGCAAAGGCTTACCCTCACTTCTTCCACACATCTCTATCCCGAGCCACCCCCATCCAGTCTTCAAAGAACCCAACCAACTCGCCCCGCAACCTCCTTTATCTGCCGCAACCCCAATGGCTTTCCGGCGCCCAGTGTGTGGCAATCTTTGCCCACTTTTCTTGTGCATGCGGCAGATGTGTCCGTGCCAGTCCCACTTAAATCAAAATCTTTATTGTTGGCCATGGTACAAAGGTCTTAAATTTAAATTAGTAGTTTCACATAACCTGCCCAAATAGGCATACAATAATTAAATATTCACATAAAAGCTTCATTAAAGCTGTATAGGTACCTCGATATTGGCTGTATAGGTACCTAAATAAAAATAAAAAACATATTTTGCGCAGACTGTGATGGAGCGCCTCAGCTCGGCCATAGCTCGCTCCCTGTCGGACATGGTGCGCGAATCGTTCCGCGCGGCGCTGTTCGAGAGCGTGGTGCCCGTCATGGAGAAGGCGCACGCGCAGATCTTCCGCCAGATCAACCACGCCTTCCAGAGCGGCACCAAGGAGTGTGAGTGTTTATTAGGTTTTTTATTGTGTTAGGTTGCAAAAGGCCACAGATCACCGCTTATAAGCGGACCAGACACTTATCAGTAATAATGACAGTATTTTCAAGTAATGATAAGATACTGACTTTATACTGACAGTGTAGTGGTTGAAATGATGATCTGACGCATACCAAACGATGGAATGTCAATATACTGATGCAAAAATACTTTCATTATTACTGATAGTGTCTGGTCCGCTTTATATATCGCATATTAAACCTTTTTCAACATCACCAACGCTACCGGGGTGCGGGGACCGAAAATGTGGCGCTGTGATTGGCTAATCCAAGGTCACAGTAACTATTAATTATACCAGTTATGTCTCCCGTCTTTCATTTGAACATAGACGTTCATTTCATCATCATCGTTTCAGTTTATCATTATTCGTTCCATAGTGAAAACCTCCACACAACCTCCACCAATCCGGACTTGGCCCCGATAATCTGAAAACGCTCTTACGATTGAAATCATTTGTTTTAACGTGTTCAGCGTTGTCAATGATCGTTGTTGGTGTCAGTCGCGGCCAACACGGAGGCGGCGGCGCGCGCGGCGGCCGAGCGCGGGGGCGCCGCCGCCGCCGAGAGCCTGCGCGCGGCGCTCGAGCGCCACAGCGCCGCGCTGCACAGCGCCCACAGCGCCGCGCCGCCGCCCGCCGCGCTCGCCGCCACGCTCGGCGAGGTGGCGCGCAGGTACGCCGCACACGCACACACACACACACACACACACACACACACACACACACACACAGCGCCGCGCTGCACAGCGCCCACAGCGCCGCGCCGCCGCCCGCCGCGCTCGCCGCCACGCTCGGCGAGGTGGCGCGCAGGTACGCCGCACACGCACACACACACACACACACACACACACACACAGCGCCGCGCTGCACAGCGCCCACAGCGCCGCGCCGCCGCCCGCCGCGCTCGCCGCCACGCTCGGCGAGGTGGCGCGCAGGTACGCCGCACACGCACACACACACACACACACACACACACACACAGCGCCGCGCTGCACAGCGCCCACAGCGCCGCGCCGCCGCCCGCCGCGCTCGCCGCCACGCTCGGCGAGGTGGCGCGCAGGTACGCCGCACACGCACACACACACACACACACACACACACACACAGCGCCGCGCTGCACAGCGCCCACAGCGCCGCGCCGCCGCCCGCCGCGCTCGCCGCCACGCTCGGCGAGGTGGCGCGCAGGTACGCCGCACACGCACACACACACACACACACACACACACACACAGCGCCGCGCTGCACAGCGCCCACAGCGCCGCGCCGCCGCCCGCCGCGCTCGCCGCCACGCTCGGCGAGGTGGCGCGCAGGTACGCCGCACACGCACACACACACACACACACACACACACACACAGCGCCGCGCTGCACAGCGCCCACAGCGCCGCGCCGCCGCCCGCCGCGCTCGCCGCCACGCTCGGCGAGGTGGCGCGCAGGTACGCCGCACACGCACACACACACACACACACACAGCGCCGCGCTGCACAGCGCCCACAGCGCCGCGCCGCCGCCCGCCGCGCTCGCCGCCACGCTCGGCGAGGTGGCGCGCAGGTACGCCGCACACGCACACACACACACACACACACACACACACACACACACACACACACACACACACACACACACACACACACACACACACACACACACACACACACACACACACACACACACACACACACACACACACACACACACACACACACACGCGCGCGCGCGCGCGCACACTCACACACGCACACACGCACACACACACACTCACAGCGAGAGCTGTGGCTGGAACTCGAGCTGCTACAAAGTTACAGTAGTACACAAAAAATAAGGCGCGTCGGTAGTCTTCGTTCGCGCAGACAAGGACAGACTATCGACGGAAACACCCGAAACAATCAACGCACGGTTACAGCTTTCTGACAGCTGACGATTTCACTGAATCAGGCGCGAAATCAATCGACCAATAGCGGCAGAGATTTTAGGAATGTCTAATGGCGGGTGACAATGAATCTACTTGATTGGTCCATCAGTTTCCCGCGTAATTAAAATTTTGTCTACTGCGCAGGTACATCCGTAAGCCTTATTAAATGTGTATTACTGTATTATAAATGTCTTCTTCAATTAAACATACTCGCAGAAAACGAGCAAAAATAGTTGAGACTCTAATGTCTAACGCCCCTTGATGGACGAACTATCCTGTATAGTTTGACTTGTGTGACTTTAAATTAGTTCTTGTTACCAAAGGCTATGAATGTGCTCATGATAACAAACAACTTTCCCTAAATAACCCATAGTCAAATCGCAAAAAAAATTTTTGACTCTTCATACTAATTTGGCCGCTCGGCTGATCGATTTGTATGACGAGACCAAAATTTTTCTTGCGATTTGGCTATGGGTTCCTTAGGGAAAGTTGTTTGTTTTCACGAGCACATGCATAGCCTTTCGTATCAAGAACTAATTTAAACTCACCCTATATAAGTACATGAAGTTGACAAATCAAAAAAAAATTTTCGCTGCAGTCTTCTCGTTTCTTTAGGGAAAGTTGATCATTGATTTGTCGCATCTCAGCATAAACAAAATCCCAATTACCCATCGAACGGTCACCTAATGCGTTTGCTTTTCACCAGCGTATTGGAAAAGGAGATGTCGTGGTGGCGCGAGCAAGCCCGCAGCGTGGCGATGCAGGCTTCGCGCGCGCACTCGCCGTCCACGCCGGCTTCCGGCCAGGTGGACCGCCAGGTAAGACCAGTGATCGCCCGCCATCATCATCATCAGCCGAAAGACGTCCACTGCTGGACAATGGCCTCCCCCAAGGATTTCCACACCGACCGGTCCTGTGCTGCTCGCAGCGGCTTCCCGCGACCTCCACCAGTCGGAGGCCCACACTGCGTCCCCCGCGATCCCCTTAGTTCATTAAACGATTTTATTTACTGTAACACAACTTTATTATGCTAAGTCCATGTTAGTTTATACGACTCAGACCTTACAACACGATAGTGCATTTCTAAATTCTGTGGCGCCATCTATCTCAATATGTCGATATTAAATTGACTTTACATATTAACACCCTGATACCAAGTTATCCCCACCTGCACGGGTAGCATGAGGCGTAGACAAACACGAGAAAACAGCTCAGCTGTCTCTTTCATTAGCTTAACGTTAGAACGGAACAAATGCTTTTAAAACTCGCGTCGCGCGCGAGATATGTCGTCATCTACAGGTGCTGTAGTGGATATTGTAGTGATCTTGAGCTCCGAGCAAGCGTAGCTCCGAACAATAGGAAATGGATGTTAAACAGAAGGCTTCCGTATACTTTGTTTATTTTCTTCTGTATGTTCTTTACGTAGATGTGATTCTGGGGCGAGGTCCGAGCAGAGACTGGACCAATTATTCGAAAATTATATTTAAAATATATCTAACGACAGGCAATATGCACGTGTGGAAATTATAATATCGAGGGTTCACGGGCGACTTGTATTAAGCGACATTTTTGGAAACACAGGTAACCTCTACTTTAAAATTTTTTTTCTTACAAAATACCTCACAAAAAATAACTTCTGAATAATATTTAAATTATTAAGAATATCGAGAATCTATATAATACTACGAAGTTAAGTTTTAATGATTATTTTTCTAAGAAATATTTTTTTAAATCAGTCTCCTGAACATTTCTAAAAATGTCGCTTAATACAAGTCGCCCGTGAACCCTCGATATTAATGACTGACTCGGTGGCTAAGTGGTTAGCGATCCTGACCTCTGATCCGAGAGTCGTGGGTTCGATCCCCACACAGGGCAAACTTTTCTGTGATGAGCAGAATTATTTGCTCTGAGTCTGGGTGTATAATATCTATATATGTATGTATTTAAATATATATGTGTATGTATATCAGTCTCTGGTTCCCAAGATACAGGGAATCCTAGTTTGGGGCCAGATGATCGTGTGTGATTTGTCCCAGATATTATTATTATTAATCAGTTGTAAAACTTCGTAAGCATGTAAATCTTACTTTAGTTTAACAACATCCTGGATACAGATACTGCATCTCGACGTATGGCTTTGTCCATAAACGTAGACCGGACAAGTTGTAAATGGTAGGATCTTTGTGGTAGGCAGTAAAAATAGGCTATATTAAAGAATATGACCGAGGACAAGAACATATGGCTTATGATGTAATAAGGTTATTCGGGGTCGTCAAGTCACAACCCTCAGTCATGGAAAACTAATGCAAGGTGGAAGAGGAAAGGCCTACTTAAAAAAACGTTTTGAATCAATAAGGTGCAATTATTTAAAACCATTCGAACTATTTCGAACTCTTTCTTTCTGCTATAGTGTGACACAATTAACATCGCTATACCGACGAAATTTTTGGTACCCGTCTGGTGTAATAATAATAATATCTGGGACAAATCACACACGGTCATCTGGCCCCAAACTAGGATTCCCTGTATCTTGGGAACCTGTGTGGGGATCTAACCCACGACTCTCGGATCAGAGGTCAGGATCGCTAACCACTTAGCCACCGAGTCAGTTGTGATATTACATTGTAATATTACATTAACTTTTGATTTCAGAGACCACAGCGTAGTGTTAGGAACTGTGTGCAGGAGTCGTTGCCCTTCTTATTACAAGTACTATGATTCAATGAAGCAATATTTTTAATGTACTGTAATATTGTTGAAAGCGTTAATTCACAAGTAGAAAAACCATTTAAATTGTTTTACAATAGTCTATAAATCGATGAAATCAGTAATTTTAGTTACATCTTTTTTAAACGTGGTAGTAAAAAGATCACTTCAGGGAACTAAAATGATGGGCTCCGCTCAAGAAACTGAACAATCTTTCTCAAGAAACCCATACTGAATTCTCAAAAAAAAAAGAACTCTATACAAAATTGGTTGATTGGCCAATCAATTTGTATGAAAAGTCATAAATGAAAAGTTTTTGCGCATTTTTTAGTTTTCATAGGAAAAGTTGTACAGTGTCATGTTAAAGTTTCCTTGACTGGCATTTTTTTATAATCGATGTGTAATGTATTATAGAGCTGTATATTTGGTACTAGAATAGAATTTCCACTTAACAACATCGCTAGAGTAATTAGAGTGTAAAGTATTAGGGATAGATAGACACAAAAGAGCTTCTTCTTGTATAATCTGTAAGCTTAGTATTGCTTCACCTCTTTATGTCACCCGTATCTACAAGGCGACAGAACATATTCCACCCCCTATACAATATGATCTTTTAATGGCGGATGTGAACGTATCCAGGCTATTATTATCAATTCGGAATGCCAAAAATTGTGGATAAAAAAGACGTCTGTCTATTTTTGTATGGAGAGTCCAAAATTCGTGTCGTTTACTTTTAAAAGCGGTACCACAAAAGTTGTCAGTCACATTTGATCAGAATCACAGCTTATATGTTTACATTCGCCAAAATATTATCGCTTTGTGTACACGATGAACTTTAAAATTAATAAATAAGGCTCTAACCACTATGTCACATTAGCCGTTCTCCCTCACAGATGCAAGTCGCCCAGATCCAGTCCCTCATCAATGGTGGCGACGTCAACGGTGCCTTCCAACTGGCTCTCAGCGCCTCCGACCTGACTCTGGTCGTGGGGGCTTGTCGCAACGTGGAACCGCAGTCGGTCTTCGGACCTCCCTGCAAGTTGAAGCAGCACGTGCTGCTGTCTTTGGTCCAGCAACTGTCCGCTGATATGGCTAGGGACACCAGACTTAAGCATAGGTGAGTGGAGAGAGTCGATCAAATCAAAAACAGTCATACAAAACAAAGAATCACATACAAAAACAGCAAAAGAAAAAAACAAG
This sequence comes from Coleophora deauratella, assembly GCA_958295455.1. Lineage (NCBI taxonomy): Eukaryota > Metazoa > Arthropoda > Insecta > Lepidoptera > Coleophoridae > Coleophora > Coleophora deauratella. The sequence goes on from OY282388.1 coordinate 2,069,054, forward strand.
TAGTACAATCTGGGCGGTCTTATCCCTAAAAGCGAAGACAACCTGGCGTTCGGGAAAAAAAAATAAGCGAAGGATTGTAATTGATCCTAATGTGTTGAATTGTAAATTTTTGGTTAGCCCTTGGTATAGTCTCACCTGATGGTAAGTGATGATAATGCAGAAGATGGAAGCGGGCTTACAAAGATTCCCCAACATAGTGTGGAATTAGCTGTTTTATCTTCATGCCAGAATACATCAGTGCTGTTAACATTAAAGATGTATGTTTTTTTTTTTAATAAATAAGTAATAATATTAATTTTTGACGACCAGACTTAGACGATGTTACCGTTGTTACGATATTGTGACCAAAGGCTCAGAAAATGCCCTTCCACCAACCAAACCAATTTCAATAAAGTTATTGATGTGAAGCGAGTGTTCTAGCCACGCCACTGAGGCGATTGAAAAATTTTTATTTTCCTGGCTGAGTTTGTAAAAAAGATTAAGTCTGAAAAATAAGATCTGAAAACATGTTCAATGGCTCTCGTTTTTTGTTGAACTTGAAAGTTTTTGAAAAAAAAACGAACCTCGTATTTTTATTTAACTAATCCAATCCATAAGATCCATTTACAATTCAAATATCAGTTTCTTCTAACAGTCTCTCTTTTCCTCCGTACAGATACTTAGAAGAAGCAATAATGAACCTCGACACATCCAACCCGGTGACCAGAGAACACCTCCCCGTGGTCATCAGGGAGCTGCAGAAGCAAATCATGGCATTCCTCAACGCAAACCCTGGGCACGCCCTGACGAGGCAGTTCAAGATGCTTCTCATGGCTACGGACAGTCTCCTCAAGAGTTCTGTCTGACCGTGCCAGTGGAAGATGACAGTGACAGTTACGTGATGACGTTATAGTGAACGGACATAGTGATATGTGATGGACGTTGAATCGGAAATGTGATTTGTGATTTGGTTCTTAAGTGATAACGGTGGAGTATATTACTTTATTATTAATCAGAATACATCTGTTGATCTGTTTTGAACATAAAACCTAGCTTTAACCGAACTGTATAAGGTCTAACAAAATATGTATACGTAAACTATGTAAACTGAGACTTCTATTCTTAAACTAGAGAAGTAAATAATAATAATAAATAAATATCTGGGACGAATCACACATGGTCGTCTGGACCCAAACTAGGATTCCCTGTATTGTGGGAACCAGAGACTAATATACATACACATATATGTTTAAATACATATAATAAACCAGACAGAGCAAACAAATCTCATCACAGAAATGTTTGCCCTGGTGGGGATCGAACCCATGACTCTCGGATCAGTAATCAGGAGCAGAGCGCTAACAACTTAGCCATTGAGTCAGTCAACTTTCTCCAAGGAAACTGGCAATGCGCGAAAAAAAGGTTGACATTCCGTACTAATTGGACTGACCCATCAGCAGATAGAAGTGTTAGAAAAACTTGGTTTTCCCTGATTTTGTTAGACCTTATAATAGATGTTACAAGTCAAGCCAAATGTCACATACAAACGTGTAATTGGTTAAATTAGGATTTAAAATAATAAATAAAGAGTAACGGAATATGACAGAATTTTTAGCATTTGTTTACTTGTAATGTCTTGTTCCATAACCAAAGTAAGATATACCTGACAAGAGTCTCTCTCTTTCACACTCAGAAGATTTATAATACGCTATCCTGCTGTTAGGGCAAACATTTCTCAAAACTCCTCTATACAATGGGTCATCATGGGCTAGCAAGAGGGACAGAATTATAGGTTAGAAAAGGACGTATTTACATCTTCACTCTACTTTCTTATAGTTTTGTCTCTCTCGCTGGCCTATGAAGGCCCATTGTGTAGAGAGCTTTCACACTTTCTAAATTTTAATGACAGATGTGTTTTGATATGTTTCCCATCATTCGTTAGGTTATTGATTGATTCTGAATTGTTGACTTAAACTTTTAAGTTGTAGGGAAAAGTGATTATTACTTTAGTGTTTCGAGTTTGTGAATCTTGAGGGACTTGAAAATTTATTGATTTGTGACTTAGTGGAATAAATAAGTAAGGAGTGTTGATTTCAAGTTTTAGTTTTATAGTTTTGACAATAAGGTGTCTAGATGAACAACAAATTTACGTCTTCTGCTGCTACCCAAGGTGGTTCATTTCGATCTTCTTCGTGATTTACGGGTCCATGTTTCATTATTTATTACGTTAGATCTATTTGGTAAAATCTTGTTTTGTAACCTATATCGTTTACCAAATATGAATTGCGAAATTTAAGGAATATTACTTTTTTTGTCGCCATGACATCTTAAATATGCAACTTGTATTTGATAAATTATATTTCAATAGGTAAGAAATTGGGGAGGCATTTGTCCAGCGGTAGACGTCTTTTGTATGATGATCTTGATATGGTAAGAAATAATGTAATATGTATTTTCGTATAACAGATATAAATAAGGCAATAAATAATTATACATGAATTCGTAAATTACGAAAATTACCACTAATAAAAACACCACTACTAAAACAAACTTTTTTATGACCCCATCTAGACAGACACGTCATAGTCGCAATGTACGATAAGCTGTTAAAAGCAATAGGTATGATTATAAAATTCTATGTGCAGGAACAAGAATATTATGACTGAGAAATCAAATCTGTATGTACTGACGTACAAATTAAGAACACAGTAAGTGACAGATTTGGCGTGAATGATTTTGAACCGTTTTCGTAACGCGATACAAGGTTCAAAATCATTCGCGCCAAATCTGTCACTTACTGTGTTCTTAATTTCTACGGCAGTGTATTAAGAGAGTGACATTAGGATATCAAAATTTCTGTGATATCAGACCTAGACTCGTGATCTTAAATTGACAAAAATTTAAAGTATGACATCGTAACATTCTGTGCTAAATGGTCAACGCTTAAGCCCCAAGAAAAGTGTTAAAAATACTTAAAAAAAACTTAATAATCTAACCAATGTAAAAAGAAAAAACTTGAAACCTAACTGGATAAAATGTATCATTTCTAACTGCATCTCGCAGTTATCATGAACATTCAACAAGACGTTTTTGCTTCAGGCGGTAACAACAACCGGACACATTGATACACCCAAAAACATTAACCTTCCATGCACTCCGGTAGAAATATGCTGCACGCAAGCATAACAGAAGTGTAAATAGATAATACTATTTGAATTTATATTTCTAAAAATAGGTTGGATTTATTTCTAGATAGGAAAGTGAGTTAAAATAAACACCAAATTCCGGTGCTAAAACAATTGATTATATATATTTTTTTAATAAAACTGGTATCCATCAAAGCGAAGACTAGAGGAGATACCCGATTTCTGTATACATTACACCCCAACAGGTGATGGTGAATTATTTCTGTTTATGTGGCGATAGGTCAATTTATACGTAGAAAAATCATATCCATAATCCAGTCCAGTTTGGTGAATAAAAGGACTAACTTTATAATAAGTAACTGACAAAAAGCGGCTCAAGATTGGCGTTCAACAGTACCATAGACCCAAGATAGGTTTCTTATATGACACATACTGCAGACCTCTTTATGCGGTCTTTACTTTTGTTTCATCGTATTTCTAAAAGAATCATACGATAGTTTTGAACTTTGTTATCTGAATACTTTTTTTGTTACTGTTACCATCTGTTACTGGTTTTTCTGCAATGTTTTATGATTTAAGTCTTTTCAAATTATTCTGAATTCAAGCATGCGCTTACATTCTAACGAACGACATTAAGTCAACTTACTTTACCTCCCTTTCTAACATAATTGAGTATGGACTGTCACCAGATAGTTACCCACAGTGAGGGTAAGGTCGCCTACAGCTGTCGTCGCCCACGACTCAATGGGTAGTTTACACGTATTAAGTAGCGAAGTAATCAAGTTAATTTTAACTTAAAAGTAAGTTAATTTTAAGTGGTCAAGCGTTTACACGTAATAAGTAGTAAGTAGATAAGTAGTAACTTAATTTTAACTTGTGTGTAGCGTTTTCACGTTAAAAGTCTACACTTGCTTGCCATTTAGTAGCAGGCCACGCCCACCGGGGAGAGCGCGCGGTGCGGGGGGCGCGGCAACTTATTCGAAAAATAGATTCGATTCTATTCTACTTGTGCACTTGTCTACTAAATCGTTAACTTACCGCTTATGACTTAATAGCTGATAAGTGACTGTTTACACACAGAAATTTACTTAAAATTTAGTTAAAATTAAGTTAATTACTTCGCTACTTAATACGTGTAAACTACCCATTTTTTGAAAGAGAGGCATTAGTAAGTAGATTACTGAATTCAGAATAGTTTCATTTCTTTACTTCATTTATTAATTCTCATTCTATGACGTGTTTCATTTCCTTTTTTTCTAGTTGTTTTTTGCCCACATTAAGTGTTGAGCGCTTTTTTTTTTCAATTTAAGTTTTTTTTTTATATCTACAATTGGTAAGCCCTTGGCATTAAGTTGTAAGTCATTTGTAAATAATATTGATTCCATCATTAAACAAGTTGATTGTTAAGATCTGTATTTGTACTGTGAAGTATTAGCTAGGTTTTTTATCTGTTTAAGTATTTCTTTAAAATTGGAGCAATAAAATCTCAAAAATGTTCAGTGTTTATTTTCAATATTAATTCCAAGATGTTCGACAGAGTTTTGAATAGACTACTACACTTTTTTGTATTTTCATTTTTCATTTTTATTAATAAAAATCCAATGTTTGTTACACATTGTAATTAGAAATTTATAGACACTTAGGTGCCTATTGTAAGAAATGTTTAAATAAACAATTTATAAATTACTACAAACTGTTATTATTAAACATAATTAATAATATTTATTTTATTTTGACAATAATTAAACTAAAACTATGACTTATACTCATGAAAGTAAACAACTTTTAGTTAAAAAAAGTAAGCTTATACGTTTGTTCAAGGAAGTTGCATGAAAAGACCATTTTTTTTTATTTGTATAGGTGGCCTCGTTGTTCAGTTTCATCTGAAGATCCTGTTAGTTTCCGAAAGTGATCTTTTACACCCTGTGTTTTGTGGAATCCTGGAAAAAAGTTGGTCAGTTAAGCTTGCTGAATCCCCAGTACTGTTGTTACATTTCAGAAACCTATAAAAAAGTACAAAAATCCATTTCGAGAATTACATAATTGATTAAAAAAATATGTAGTCTACTCAACATCGTCCTAAACAGAATATGACGTAAAATTATTAAGGTCGAGTACTTATATTCTCTTCTACACTTATACAGATATGGGAGGGACCCTTACAGAAAAAATACAAACATTGCAAATAAATGTTTGCATTTCGTAATTTTGAGGGTATTTATAAAAAATACTTAGACTTCATCTTGTGTTGACAACACTTGTTTTCGTCTTCTACTTCTTACCAAGCTACTTACTTACTGTTTACTTTTAAAAAAAATAAACACCCAGTATTTAAGCCTTATTCAACTTCTGACGTAAATCATTTCGAAAAGTGCAATGAACCAGCCAACCGAACGGTCTTCTTCCCTCAATTCTCTGGTAGAAGAGACGAGATTTACCAGCAACAAGTGCAGTAGGTCTGCCAGCGAGTCCTCTGCCCTGTACATGGTGGACTCTGAAACCGAGGGTTCGATCGAAGAGTTGGAGGTGGATGACGGGAAAACTGAGCTTCTGAGCGCTTTGGAGGCGAAGATCGATAGACTGAGTGGTGAGTCTGTTTTTTGTAGATTTCCTTTTGTAGTAGTTTTGTGAAGTCTCGAGTGGAAGGCGTAGCTATCAGAAGTAGATGAGCAATTCAAATAGCAAAATAATTGAAAGCATATTCGAGTTTTTATTGACACAACAACAGCTTTAAATTGAAATATGCCTTTTTTAACCTACTTCAAAAAAAAGGAGGTTCTCAGTTTGACCTGTATGTTACGCGATTGAAGTCGGTTTTTTGACGCTTTCAGCGTTGTCGATTATTACAGTATGAGTTAGAAACCGATAAGCCTATTTTGTAAAATATACTTACATGGTGCCTATTTTATAAAATATATTTATTTATGCAGATCTGTTCCTAGAGCAATGTCAGCTGCTCTCAGACATCAAGGGCGAGGTGCTCGCCTCGAAACCAATGCTGGACCAACCACAGGTCGAGCAGAACCAGTTCATCATCGATTTGTTGAAGAAGGCTGGCTACAGCAGAGGTACCTATAAAGCTATAACTTATAACCTTTTTAGGCGACAAAGTGAAGAAGCTGAGCCTCCTCAAACTCGATCGTTTCCGTGTGGTTTACAAGACGTTGTTGTTAGTGCCAGCTGCTATACTAAAGTGCAGTGGTAAGACATGCCAGAGAGCCTATGAAGAGGCTTGAACTCTCTGACACGGGGGTTGACCTAGAACTCCACTACCTTCACCTCTGGACCTGGCCCCCACTTCCCAAGATATGAGAAGAGATTCGTGACAGTAAGGATGATATATATGTTGTTAACAAGCTATAAAGCCGGTATGGTCGTAAATTTTCTACCGCACTAAGGGCGCTTTTATTGTCATGCGGGTTTCTGCCCGCCGTGCCGCCCGCAACCTATCGTTTTAGTACATTTTTAGGGCCCATTTATTGTCATGCGTGTCACACGCACGCGGGTCGCTTTGGAAACGCCGCACGCATGCGGGCACGGCCTGACATGACGCATGACAATAAAAGCGCCCTAAGGACAAAAGTGGCTGCGACACTGGCTAGCCTAAATCCTAATGTACCAAAAAAAAATACATTTTTGATTTGAGTACGTTTGTGGAGCGATGGTCAGGGTCAAGGTTTTTTTGACTTTTTGTTATTTAGTTAATATGGGAGCGATATGGATTGTTAATTTCCGAAGCTATAAAATTCTTACTCAACAAACTGTATAGGTGTACCTAATACCTGCTGAGAAACCATTTATTTGTTAGCAACGCTAACAACAACATGCAATAAATCTTCAATTAACACTCTTAATTGTAACGGTTATCATCGATCTAGATAAGTTTTCTCATAATATCGATTACGGTTATGCACACGGTTGCCATTTCCAATTAAAAAGCATAGGTACACATTTAAAAAAAATAACAAAAATAATGTCATAAAAGCTAGCTGAGCAGAGAAATATACATATGTGTTTTTCTTCAGTTTGTTTTTTAAACGTGTAAATATACTGGTAAGTTAACTTTTACGGACATTTCAAAAGTTAAATTAATAATAATAATATCTTGGACAAATCACACACGGTCATCTGGCCCCAAACTAGGATTCCCTGTATCTTGGGAGCCAGAGACTGATATACATACACATATACTTTTAAATACATACATATATAGATATAATACACCCAGACTCAGAGCAAACAATTCTGCTCATCACAGAAAAGTTTGCCCTGTGTGGGGATCGAACCCACGACTCTCGGATCAGAGGTCAGGATCGCTAACCACTTTAGCCACCGAGTCAGTCGTAAAGTACTTTTTTCTACCTATAGTCACGTTCTTCCCTCTAGCACTACAAAAGTGAAGAACCTGGAGGGCTCAGAGGAGTTCAACAGCCGCGCGCGCAGCCTACTTGACGCGATCGAAAACAACCGCGCCATCTGCCTCGATCGCGAGATACGGGATGCGTTGGTTGAGTTTCTGCAGGGCGAGGTGAGATTATAAAGATCACGGACCAATCCACTTGCAAAAAATACTTACTATTACCACAGATTTAATAGTATATACAACGAAAAGAAGAGACTTCAACCTCCACCAATCCGGTCTTGGCCCCCGTGTGTGGAGTACGGCCTAACCTTCCCGAAATATGGGAAGAGACCTGTGCCCAACCCCTGGACGATATGAATTATTGCAAATAAGCGACACTTATCTCCTACAGTTAGAAAGAGAACGAAGAGAATAAGATACATCAGTGGAGTGTCAGACAGAACCCCTTTTAAGATTTTGATCCAAGGTTTGTCCTACCACTTGGACCCTTTGTTTTAGTTTTTAAATGTATTATAGTTAAACCTTTGGCATCATCACGCGATGAGATTCTTCTGTACTTAGCCAAGCCGTAAAACATCAAGTCGGTTCAATCCAGGAGTTACCACGTTTTTGATATTTGAGAAAAAGTAGGTAACTCAGTCTGAGTTACCTACTTTTTCTTCACTAGCCTAATGTACGAGTCCTAATGACTACCATCAATCCAAAATTTCGGAGAAGATGGTTTTAAATGAGGCTAAAACTTAAAATACATGTTATAGATCAATCCAAGGTTTGTCCTACCACTTGGACCCTTTGTTTTAGTTTTTAAATGTATTATAGTTAAACCTTTGGCATCATCACGCGATGAGATTCTTCTGTACTTAGCCAAGCCGTAAAACATCAAGTCGGTTCAATCCAGGAGTTACCACGTTTTTGATATTTGAGAAAAAGTAGGTAACTCAGTCTGAGTTACCTACTTTTTCTTCACTAGCCTAATGTACGAGTCCTAATGACTACCATCAATCCAAAATTTCGGAGAAGATGGTTTTAAATGAGGCTAAAACTTAAAATACATGTTATAGATCAAACCGTATTTACCTAAAGCAAAGCATAGAATTAAACATTCATCATAGGTCTTTGACTCTAACCTAACCAATGAAATCAAGAGTTAATTCACACCTTTAAAATATTTTTAAACCCTCAGGACCTAAAGCATCACGTAGTCTCAGCAACAGTAGATTCCATGAAAGGCATGGTCCGCGCCCACTTTACCCGGGACGTCTCCAGCGTGTACCTGCCGCTGTTGGAGCAGTCCCACCGGAGACTGGCCAAGCATGTCGCCAGAGTGTTGGATGCGGCTTTTATGCAGCGTAAGTAATGAGACCGTATACCTACCCTACCTCTATTGGCAAAGGCCCTTTTGAGGGTTCCGTACCTCAAAAGGATAGGATCCGTATAGAATCACTTCATTATTCACTTGTTTGTCTGTAAGAACTTTTTTTCTCAGCAATGCGTGGAGGTATCAATTTGAAATCAATACCAAATACTTAGGCCTACGCTACGGTCCCTTGTAGATGATGCCGTCCGCCGTTCGACAGAACACGCTTAGCGGTATTTACCTGCCCAAGAAACCTACCTTTAGAACTCCGAAACTTTGTTTCAGTGGAGCATCATTCAGCGTCATTCGCTCACTCTATATACAGGACTTCCAGGTCTTTACGCCGGGCGCTCGAGAAACACCAGGAGTTGCTGGCAGATGCTGGTATTGGGAACTTGCAAGGTCTTGTGGAGGAGTGAGTACAAGTGCCTGTTATATTTGGAAATTATATTTTATGGAGGAGATAAAATGGATGTCAGGATGTTTATATTACAGAAGGGCTCCATGCAAAACATCCCACAGAAGGATTTTAAAGTTTTTCGGATGTATAGGTACCTATGTATATCATAAGTACGTAAATATTAAAAATATGTATATAGGGTGTTAAAAAAGTGCGTTTGAAATTTAAGGGGTTTTTTTTTTGCAGTTTTTCATACAAATTCTCGATTCACTATTTAGATTTAGTATGAGAATCTGAAAAAAATAATTGAAGAGCGGATTTTTTCAATATTTTTCCTGGGTTCTGTACTTGATTCTGAGTAACCCCTTAAAATTTCAAACGCACTTTTTTTAACATCCTGTATATGAGATTTGAGACTAATATTCGTACATTTAAGTTACGTACATACATCTAGTTGCTAGCTGTACTCAACAAATCTTGATCAATTTGGAGTAAGATGTATCGTTACCGTAAGATAGGATTTATTTTATAATTGACGTAATTATGAATTACACTGCTGGTTAATAATAACCTAGATATAATATAATATAAATGAAGTAGGTAATCACACACAATATCCAGGGTCCTCCATAAAGAGATGAAGCAATGGCGCCAGGAAGCCCTCGCCGCGCTTTGTCCTCATGAGGAGGAGTGGCAGCTGGAACCCTTCCCCCTGGAAGACATCCCCAGCCCCCCACAGCCAGCCGATCCGAAAGTGTCCATTGTTGACCAATTGGTAAAGTATAGTTTGACATTGGTGTCGATTCGGTGTTTACGATTAAACTTATTTGACAGGACTAAACTAAATTTAAGCGTATATCTCTGATGTACCCCCGCGGGCTGTCACTTTGACAATCCACGTTCCGTTCACAACACTGTCCTTGTTTTTTCGATATAGAAACAAAAAGATTAAGTTTAATCCTGTCAAATAAGTTTAATCGTAAAAACCGAATCGACATCATTTTCTTCTTATCGTGTCGCACAATTTAACCGTGCTATCCCACAAGGGAGACGGCGGTTGCCTGGTTTTCACTTAGCATCACCCGCGAAAATATCAATTTAAAAAATATTTAAAATTAGCAGATGGTTTATTGATTAACTTAGTGAGCATACCAGGCCTAGCTGATGAAATACGGACATAAATAGCCCAGACTTTCACCATTTCATTTATATTCACCCCACCATCTTTATTTAAGTTCAGCTTAATCTTTCACCGACAAACTCATATTTTTTCGCGATTCAGATCCTCAATCTTTTTCTTTCGCACTTGGTATTCAAGCTTAATCACGATACTTATTTCAAATTCTCCTTTTTTCGAGTTAATTTGAAAGACGTTTCGAAACAACAACTTTTATTTCCACATTCAAGATGAGACACGCAGAGATCAATGCTTTACTCGAGTCTGGTGACATCAACGGGTCCATGGAGCTGGCTCTCAGCTCCTCAGACCTGGCTGCAGTGATGGCCGCATGCCGCGCCGTCGACCCCGCGTCCGTGGCGCGTCTGTCGCAGCCAGTTCTGCTGTCTCTGATGCAGCAGCTGGCTACTGATATGCTGCATGACACTCATCTCAAGTGCAGGTAACAGAGGCTTAGCTTCCAGCTGTGGGTTGACGTGTTTTTTTTTAATCACAATTGGTAAGCCCTTGGCATCATCTCACCTGATGGTATGTGATGATGATATCGAAGATGATTACCAAGATTCCCCAACGCAATACTTGAGATGCTGCTTACTGTACCTAACATTAGATCGTCGTAAATATGCAGATGAGGCTTATTAGTTGTGGATTAAACTCTGTGAGTGACTCTGTGATTTACTTCAGTTATTCAGTCTTTTACAAATGTTTAGGTACCCGAAACACCTATCCACATTTTATCAATATGTCACGTTATCGGCTACATAAAAATATTACTTATACCGAGTGATTTACATTTACGATTTCACGGTTGCTGCATTGAATTGCATGTTATCGCTATTTCTTACTGTGTAGGTCAGGTTTATTTTATTTATTATATTATTAGACGTTGTATTTCCATTCCTTCAGGTATATGGAAGAGGCTTTGCTGAACCTGAATATTGCACACCCGGTGACAAAGGCTCATCTAGCGCTGGTCGTTAGCGAAGTCCGTAAACACTTATCGTACTTTATAGCAAAGTATCCAAAACATTTAGCTACGCGCCGTATAAAGCTTATCATTATGGCTGCCGATAATTTATTAAAATAGGTAAACCTTTTTTGTTGTTCTTTGATTTATATTTTTACAAAAGATTTTTATTTGAGGCTGCATGTTAATATTTGCCTTAATCCATAATCATGTGATTAAAAAATTAAAAAGTATAAATACAGAGTTTGTTTTTTATTAACAATTATCTCTCAATGACATTACTGGGTGTTACTCGATTGGCTGATCCCCAGGTGATCCCGTCAATATCAACCAATGATGAGCGTCGTGTCTGCTTCAGTTGAATCAGAGATAACAATGAGAACACACTTCACATGTGGCTGTCACTTACCGCTTGTCATTTTTTGTTTTTCTTCTCGGAATTTTATTGTTTTGAAAATAAATTGAATTTTCATTATAAATCCCATTAGATTTCCATAAACTCGACTGAATCTGGTGACAATATCCAAATTATATTTTGTATAAAGCCGAGAGTGTGATATAATGGCTTCTCATTTCCTTTTATTGTTTGTGTTTCTATTTACACATAATCTGTTGAATTGTGCTTCCGCGGCTGTCCACGGGCACGGGCCCAACAATTTGGAGCGCGACTCCGACGGCAGTTTCCGTGGTAAAGACAGCGAGCACTATGGGGATTCAGGACACAACGTGGAGTTCGACCACGAAGTGATTTTAGGTAAGTATGCGAGGCAAACTATAGAATATTTTTGCTCGCCGGTTTTACATCAGTTCTCGATAAGGCATGGTGTAGAGGGGACGTGTGCGATGGGTGTAAAGCACGCCTTAGCGGTGCTAATGCCAACATTTGTTCTTATCACTTATTATTACTCTATAGGAAGTGTGAAGGAAGCTGAGGAGTTTGATAAGCTTTCCCCCGAAGAATCGAAGAGACGCCTTGGCGAGCTGCTACTGAAGATGGATCTCAACTCGGACCAGTTTATAGACCGAAAGGAATTGACGCAGTGGATTATGAAATCATTTGTGTAAGTAAAGCACCGTTAACGGAGTTTTTATCTCACTTCTGTTTGAATTTCAACGCAGTGTAATGCAGCTGACATTGTTATGAGTTGTAAAGAGTAAATATTTTGTTTCTCACTGAATCGCTCGTACCTAGACTCAAATATCGCTATAAAAGTTGGAACTGAAACTAAACCTTAATCAGCTTTCTATTTAACCAGCAAAAGTTCCATAATTTGAATTCATAATCCATCTTGATACAGTGAATTTCAATAGATACAAAGAGCTCAATACAAATAATAGAATTCAAATAAAAGTATCTGAATCAATGGTATTCAACATCTACAATAAAAATAATTTACATATCAATGGAGTCTATACATAAATACTATAACAGAATTCTTGTAGAATGCAGTTTGATAATCCTACTTGGCTGGCTTAACTATTGTATTAATTATACAAATAAATATCCTGCACAAATCACACACAGTCATCTGGCCCTAAACTAGGATTCCTTGTATTATGGAAACCAGGCCCCGGACATTCCCGTATACAGTTGAGAAAGACATATAAGGTAGGTACTTACGACTGGGTTACCATCTGTGTTCACAAAAACTCCCTTTTTACTTATTTTGACGTGGATCTGTTTACATCGTTTGTTTAGGCGCGACGTACACTCAATCTGAGGAGGTTGATGCATGATAATATAATATCGACCGTAACGCCACTCATTTTAAGTTCAGATCAATGTGGGTACCACCGCGGCGGTTACGTCAAGACCGAACGCAAAATTCTCGAGATTTCGATGTTTTTATTACTTTTCTTGGCTTTCAAATAAGTTAAAAAAACCGTTCAAGGTAAATTGAAGGTATTAAAATGGCCGATTTTTGTGTGTTGGTTTCAACATATACAAATATTGTGTTTCCGAGAGAATTTGTAATTAATGCAAAATACAGAGTTTACAGGACTTTTTTTTTCATCAAAGTTTTTGTGATTTTTATGATTCTGTTCAAGGCAATTTGTTTTTTATTGTTTCAAGTATGTTATATATTTTTCCAGGGTGATAGTTTTAACCATTATTTCAAGAATTTAAATTGAATATTGCGATTTGGCGATACTTAACGCCTTGAGAGAAACAATAAAGGTTCCGAAAAACAAATGAACTTGCAGCGATCGGTCAGCGGCTGATTATAATACATACTAACTAAGCTGCATTAAAATAAATTATCGAAAAATTAACACAAAATACAGCGAAAACTAATTTCATATTTAACAAACAAGCACAAGTCTGTTCTAATTACAATTCAACGAAAAAAAAACTGCACTTCCAAATAAAATACTAAACTTCCGACAAAATTTTTAAATTTGCGAAAAACATGTTCCGATAATACAAACGTTTTCCTACGCTCTGTAAAAACGATCTTAATTTCTATTGTTGGTTATGGAATAACTTTTTTTACTCTCAATTGTAATAAAAACAACTACCCGCGGCGGCGCACTGTTGGCTGAGATTCGTCTTTCATAGAGATTCAGCATTTTTTCTTACATATATTATATTTATTTTGCTCGAAATGGGCACTATAGATCATGCTTATGCACACTTATATTGAAAAAGTTATATAGTCTTGTTTCCAATTAATAAGATTTTTATTCGAAAAAATTTTATGAAGCTGACATGAAAAATAATGATATCTCCGCTATCGCACATTTCCCCATTATTCTTTTGCAGGTGATTAATCTTTGAATTATTTTGAATTTTTTGATATATTCTAGTACACGGCCACAGGTACGACCTATTTTTGAAAAATAATTAAAATATAATAAATATTTGAAAATTATTTTTATACAAATGTGTTATTTTATTTGGAAACAATGTTTATAAACACTGTTTTAAAAATGAACCCTACTACTTACTCTCAATAATACCTCAATAATCGTAACATAAGATGTAAAATAAAAAATATTGCGATATTGGTAGAGTTTAATTACATTAGTACAAAGGAAACCAGGCCGACCGACTAAGTCTAGAGCGGCTTTTATAATACAATAATGAATGACATAATTATAAACTATTGATTAAGCAGTACATAAGTACAATTTTGTATTACTTTTCATGATTGGAATAATTCATAATAAACTGCGTTACTTTTATTTACTCACTTACTCCTTACTTTAAAATCAAAGTTAGGTCATCATATAATAGACTAACAGGCATCTGTGTAAGTAATAAAATATATATTAAAAGCAGATTTTCATATTTAATGGAAGTTATTATGGAATAATACAGAATAGTATTTCCATTATTTCGCTATAGTTTAAAAAGCGCCACATTTTATGAAATGTATCAAATTGGTTTTAAATTGATAATAGGTAAATAATAATAAAAATGACTAACCATAGTTTTCGGTTAAACGTAATTTACTCTGGTAGAAAAGTATTACGTCAGCAAATGATGACTTAATTTTTCGCAACTTTCAGTATTTCATTCGCACGTTTCAGTATTTTATTCGTACAAAGTTTTCGGAAACTTGGTAAATAAAGCAGTAAAAATAATATTTTAAATAATCTATTTTTTTATTTATGTTCGAATTTCAATATTCTGATAATGCCAATAAATACTGACAAATAGTGCCCAAAGGGGAAAAATGTGCTATCGTAGTTTCACAGAAAATCGAATTCGAATATCTGGATCTGGAACCAAGGAACTACTACATCAATTGTATTTAGTTATATGTCAACAATTAGTGCTGAAATAGAGCCTCCTACCCACATGCAAAATTTAAAAATGAATGCTTCAATAACACCCAAAATATAACGGTAGATTGGTTCTAGCTAGAACTTTGAGACCAAAATGATGTCAAAAAACTCTGCCTAAATGGTGCCTTCCGATATAAAACAATCCAGAACTTTAGAGCTTCTTATTTATTCAGGATCTCAAGTTTAAAATCTACATACATTTGCATTTTGTTATTGCTTAAAATGATGTTGCTGATGCAATAACAAAACGCAAACTTACTGTATATATCTACCGTTATATATGTTTTATTATAACGATGTATGCGACTTACTGTAGAAAGAATCTCATTTAATTTAATCACTTCATTCAAAATGTCTATTATAAAAAATCTGTGGTTCATGTTCATATCTATCGTTAAAAGTTCCACTAATTTCTCAAATATCCATTTCTTAAAACGTTAACACAACAAGAAGTAGTTATTTGTATTAAGTAACCGGGATATTGAAATAACCCACTTTTTGGGGTAAAATATTTTTGCTGCGCTGGTATCCCGAATATCTAATATAACCCGACTTAATTCAAATGGTGCAACTGCTACGTCTCAATGTATGTATCAAGATGACCACCTAATTCGGTCGGATAATTTGTTTGCCCCCTATCAACTGTGGGCAAACAAACAAAATCGCATACGCGCGTAAGGGACAAAAGATGAAGATTGTATCTCGCTCACGCACATTCGTTGAGTAATGACATCATCTCTTTCTTTCGTTATTGTTTTTATTTCATGACCAATCTGTACATAGTACATCTATGATGGAAACTGAGACTGACAAACGTACATATAAATGTTTTAATACATACATTTACATATATCTTGATAATGTTATTCACTATTCAGATTTGTTTGCTCTTTGTCTGGTTGTCTGTGTATTATAGCTATAATCTGCTTATCACAGAAATATTTGCTCTGTGTGTGAATTAAACTCACAACCCCCAGACCAGTAGTCAGGAGTCTAAAGACTTACCCACCGAATCATTCATACTTACAATAAATAGTCAAAATACATTCAATAACAATAAAGACCATATTACTTTGTTGAATCATGAAAGTCCTCAGAAAATATGAAATTCACCGCAATATCCGTTGGGGTCCACTTAAAAGGGGGAAAAAGGGTTGCATTCTCTATTAAGCGTTGGAGTGCAGCCCTCTTAAATGCACTCCAACTGCAATATCACAAAGTTCAAAATTAAACCACCATACAAAATTAAATTGACATCTAAACACATCAATTAGCATTTGTTTGATTACTTCCATTGTTTAGTAATAAAATTATTAATTGCTTTTTAATTAGTTTCCTGCAAAGTTTTTTCAAATCTTGTTTGGAGGAAGTGAGCCTAAGTTGAGTAATGATCTGCAGAAAACAATTGAACATAACGCAAATCTGATTGTTTTTGCCGCTTCAATGATACTTTGCAATGAGCTGTTTCTTTTTAATAATGTAAAAAAGCAGTGGACTGTGTCCTCTAATTACTCCTTCCACACTTAAGATATTATCAATAGGCTCTGTTTGTTCTGGGTAATACTGAGAGCAGTACTCTTACAATGTGTTTTCAAAAGAAGTCTGTTTAGTCTAATATACATTATGCGGGTATTAAGATGTATTGATAAAATTAAGGAATTTGGATAAAATAATGCTTGTTACTCAACTAAGCTAAATAAAAGGCACAAAGGTAGAGAATGTTAACAACCCATTACGTCCGCACTGCAGGGGCATGGGTCTCTTCCCATAACTCGGGAAGGCTTAGGCCATACTCCACACACGGGGGCCAAGTCCGGATTGGTGGAGGATGTGGGGCTAGTGGCCAACCCCAGTAAAAGGTAGAGAATATTGTGGTTTAATTTACACAATTGTGCCCTTTTCATGCTACAAAATTGATTCCAACTGAAGACACAGTATTTGTAACAGTAGTAATTGTTTTTGCAATAAGCTATATTGAATCGTCTTGACGCTCCTGGGAATATAGTCTCTAGGCTAGACCTTAAGGTGAAATAAATCAACATTTTAGAACAAAAGTTTTAACATTTGATAAAAAGAAACTTTGATGACTAGCAGTCAACTACCAGATTGACACACAATTTCCAAAATTGGTATTCGTAGACACGAAGGCGCTAACGGCTGTTAGTATCTTATAAATCACTTGAAGTCGTGTCAACAGCAAGCTGTCCGCCGAAGATGCACAGGAACGCCTGCAGGAGACGGACGCGGATGGGGACGGGGTGGTCACGTGGCAGGAGTACCTGCAGGACACCTTCGGGGTGGACGACGAGGAGGACGTCAACAGTGAGGACACCAGTGAATCTGGCTTTGTGAGTATCCGAGAATAGACCTGTAAAAAGTTGTTTTATGTATGTCTCCTTGAAGTTTTTATTTTTTTTTTCTTTTTGACGTGTATGCCTCTAGCTATCCGAGATAGTACTGCAAAAAGATGTATTTTATGTATGTCTCATTAGTATTTTTAACTCATTTTTTTTTCTTTTATTTTGACGTGTATACCTCTCAGCTCTGCTATCATGTAGCATAGCATAATCATGCTAGTGACAAGATAGACGGTGGTGGCCTGGTATTCCACTTAGTAACACCCACGGTCTCGTGCATGGCATTTTCTATACTCTGAATTTATAATACATATTCTGTCTTTTGACCAACCCAGTGGATTCACGGATTTTGTTCCCATTGGGAAGACTACGCCAAGCTATAAACACCATAAGGGTACATAACCAAAAGTACTATAACGAATTATGTAGTTGAAGTAATATAAACAAATAAAATATAAACTTGTACATGTATTTGAACTGTTTTACAGCTTGTCCAAATCGAGAAGCTTATGTGGAAAGCAGCAGACTCAAATGGAGATGGTGTTCTTGACATCAAAGAATTTGAGGTGAGCATTTAAATAAAAGCGCTTCTCCTCACAAAGTGCTGTTTTTCCAAGCCAATTTCTTATACAACCTACTTCAGGTTCATTTCACTTGTTCCCGCATTTGTGTAGATTTAGGTACGCTTCTAGATTTATTGTAAGGAATTGAATTATAGAATAAACTATTATTTTTAAGTAAAACAAATTATTGATTTGAGTGGGAACCATTTTATAGCTAATCATTTTAAAGTTGGAAGTATTAATTTTTATACAGGGTGTACCAAAATAGGTGTAGGACTTTGCAAGTTTTTTTTTAGATGGAGTATATTAATTTTGGAGTACCCACTTTGCATTTAATTTTATTATGGTTCACTTCACGGCGTTCTGTTTTGTTAGACTGTGCAACACTTTGTAGGTACTAACAAACCCAGAAGACCACAAGCAGATGCATCCCTACCTCGTGAACCAGACCCTCCTAGAAAAGGACAAAAACGGCGACGGACAGATCGACTTCGACGAATACATTGGGGAGAGAGGTAAGCGTATGTCTCGCTCTAACGCAAAGCTAGTGATGGAGACAGCAACGTGCGTGATATACTCGTGAAGGTTATATTCTTCGAGAATAGTCTCAGCAGTTAAAAAAATATATCCTAAAAGTCAATCTGACGAAACGACGACGCAACGAAAAAGATATATCCGCTTGACCTAAGGGTGTGTCTCTTACCATTCAAAATTCAAAATTAAAATCATTTCTTTACGTAGGTACATTAAGCACTCTTATAAACGTTATATCATTTTGCTGGAGAAATATTCCAAAATTCATTTATCTTCGCAATTACTGAACCGAATTTGATGCGGTTTTCTTTATATGATCTCAACAACCCGTCTCCAAAACACAGTATTTCAAAATCCTATGTTATATATAGGGTGACTTTAAATTAGTTCTTGATACGAAATGCTAATGTACTCATGATAACAAACAACTTTCCCTAAGAAACCCATAGTCAAATCGCAAAAAAAATTTTGGACTCCATAGAAATCGATCAACTGACTGGCCAAATTAGTATGAAGAGTCCAAATTTTTTTGGGTTTTTGGCTATGGGTTTCTTAGGGAAAGTTGTTTGTTATCATGAGTACGTGCATAGCCTTTCGTATCTAGAACTAATTTAAAGTCACCTATACAGGGTGTAACAGAAGTGTGTGACAATACTTCAAGGTTGGCTTTTACCCATCAAACTGAACAACTTTTGTTCTACAACTTTGTTGAAATCGCAAAATTTTTTTTGGACTTTTCATACAAATCGATCAGCTGGCGAACCAAGTTTGTATGAAAAGTCCAAATATTTTTTTGCGATTTCAACAAAGTTGTAGAACAAAAGTTGTTCAGTTTGATGGGTAAAAGCCAACCTTGAAGTATTGTCACACACTTCTGTTACACCCTGTATATTGTCTCCTTTCGTCAGTCCAAGACATTTTATGAGCCATCGAGTTAATCATTTAGCCTCCGACCTTTGGTGCCATTAGTCTTGGTCGTCGCGTATCGTCACTGAATTATGTTTTAGTCACTGTAAAACACTATGATTACATTCGACCTTGAATAGTCATGATTTGTTCATGTTAAATTGCAAGTTTTTCAGACATTAACGATTCAAAAGAAACTTAGTACCAACGTCTGCAAGAAATATCAGAATTTTTAAAATGCATGTTGCAATAAAAATACCTTTCAAGTTTGTTTACGGTCTGATCAGTATCAGTACCTAAAGATATAGGGTATACAATACACATTATAATCGATGGTGAAGAAGACAATCATTATAAGTGCAGATTTGTAAATTTTACAGCAGATCAGTTTGAAATAGTCAAATGTTTAAAATTTTGGTATGAAAAATGAATAGAAAAATAAATTCAGTAACTTATGTCAAATGGTATATAAACCCTTTTTTATTTAATTTTTAAAACTAACATTTCAAACCTTGGACTTTTTTCAAACTGCTCTGCTGTAAAATTTACAAATCTGCACTTATTTATAATGATTGTCTTCTACACCATCGTTTGTGTTCCTCCCAGGCACTCAGCAAGACAAGTCGTGGCTCGTGGCCGAGCGAGACAAGTTCGACCACGAGCTGGACACCAACGGGGATGGCATCCTGGACCACGACGAGATCCGCGCCTGGGTGGTGCCCGACAACAAGTGAGTGTTACCGCGCACACTTATAGGGCATTTAAAGCGGACCAGACACTATCAGTAATTTCCGTCATTCCGTCATTCCATCGTTTAGTATGCGTCAGACCATCATTCCCACCACTACTTGTTGGTTGGAATGATGGTCTGACGCATACTAAACGATGGAATGACGGAATGATGGAATGACGGAATGACGGAAATTACTGATAGTGTCTGGTCCGCTTTAGGATATGAATGTGTGCAACGCGACCTTGTTAAGTTCTAGTGATGAGAGCAGCGTGCAGGTCAGTCTGTGTGCAGGTTCTCTTCACGTGTTTTCCTTCCCTGTTAAAGCTATGTATGATAAATAGACTGATAGACGAAAATTGAACAAAAATGACATTTCAATTTAACTTGGCCATCTGCCCACCTTGCGGCGAGCGGCCGATGCCCTGTATTGCTAGTCTATAGGGGGGAGCGGGGTGCATGTCTGTGTAGGTACCTATGTCATTTTTGTTGTAATTACGATTTTTTTTATAAATATTAAATGTATGTACCTATTATACATTACTTCAATTTTTATGTATGGCACGTTTAAAAAAATCAATGGCACCTATATTATTATTTTAAAATCGGAACTCTGATTAGGTCCGTGTCTCTACCGCCGAACCAGCGGATATATTTAGATTTCAAATAACGTTGGACTCTCCAGACTGACTCGGTGGCTAAGTGGTTAGCAATCCTGACCTCTGATCCGAGAGTCGTGGGTTCGATCCCCACACAGGGCAAACTTTTCTGTGATGAGCAGAATTGTTTGCTCTGAGTCTGGTTGTATTATATCTATATATGTATGTATTTAAAAGTATATGTGTATGTATATCAGTCTCTGGTTCACAAGATACAGGGAATCCTAGTTTGGGGCCAGATGACCGTGTGTGATTTGTCCCAGATATTATTATTATTATACAAAAATGGTCAATACGCCGATCGGTTTGCGCAGCTGATAATGTGTGAGTTGTCCCGCATATTTAAATGTATGGACAGTTTAAAAAAACATCTTGCATAGTAAAAAAATTGAATAAAATATATTTTTTCTCACCAGCGAAATAGCAGCCGAGGAGGTTGACCACCTATTCTCTATGTCGGACGACAACCACGACGACCGTCTTTCCTTTGAAGAGGTGATCTCTCACTACGACTCGTTCGTCGGCAGCGAAGCTACGGATTACGGCTCCGACTTGCTAGGGGAGCACTTTGATGACGAGCTATAGGTTGGCGCTGGTACCCTGACTTTGGCTGGTCTTTGTGCATTAGTGGTGTGGAATCGCGCTTTGTCACTGTATAAAACAATATATATGGTCTAAAAAGACCACCCCTGTATATGTAAAGTATGGCCACGTGGTCTAAGAAGACCTTTCCCGGAAACTTCTAACTTTTCTCAAGGAACTCATACTAGATTCTCAAGTTTGGGCTCCCCATACAAAATTGACTATTTGGCCGATCAAGACCACTTCCGCAAACTCATGAAAGAATCACGTTCCCAAAGAACCAGTAGTGAAATCGCAATTAAAAAATTGGGCTCCCCATACAAAAGTGACCTTAATGCAAGCCACGTATTACATTAACGCGTGTACGTCATATTTTTTTTCAGTAATAATAACACTATATATGTGTAAAGTATCCAAGTTTACTGAAAGATTAAACAAAATAATAAGATGAAGAGATAAAGCGCGATTCGTCCGCCATATTGAATTTTTGTGACGTCATGTACTATGTATTACAGGACTGCGTTTCATAGGTACACTCTGACAGCAACCGTCGTTGTCTACCTTCTCTTTCATACTTAGGAAACTTACTGTATAACTATCCTGTATGTAAACAACCCATTACGTCCCCACTGCAGGGGCACGGGTTTCTTCCCATTACTCGAGAAGCTAGGCCATACTCCACACACGGGGGCCAAGTCCGGATTGGTGGAGGTTGTGGGGCTAGTGGCCAACCCCAGTGTCAGAAGTTTTCAAGCCGCCCATAAGGCCTCCGACATGGCTTAACGACTGGCACCTAGCAGCCGGCACCAACGACTTAACGTGCCTTGCGAAGCACGGAAACGGTCGAGATAAATGCAAACCCATCCAGATTATGACCGTCTCTGTAGTCAGTTAACCTGCGTGATCGACGAGACCACGCAAGCCGCACTGAGCAACGACCGCTTCATTCATAACTATCCTGTAGTCAGACTGAACCCATGGAACACACTATAGTACTTAGTGAATCATCATAAGATTCATACAAGTACAGTCCCGACTACGATCTTTTGGCGTGTGCTGAAAAGCCGGAACAACGCTGCCATCTTGAAAAATGACACTATTTGTATAAAATAAATGTCAGATTTGCGACTAAAGCGCCCTCCTGTCAATGTCATCCACACGCCAAAAGATCGTAGTCACACTATATAAAACGATCCAAAGAAACCTCTGGAAATCAGTACACCTTTTTGGCCTAGATAGGTGCAGTATGTAAAATAATATAACAAGTGCTTTTATCTATAGTATAATGAATGTACTTTAAATTATGCCGTTTATTACTATAAATTAATTTAAAAAATGCTTTTATAGATAAGTTTTTACTTACTTAAAATCATGATTCCTGTTTATTGTACCGAAATAAACGACTTAAAAGGGACATGTATAGTGTAGAAATGTACTAATAAGTGTGTTCTTAGTTATTAAGTTAGCTAGTCAAACATGTATTTTATTTCGTTCAGTCGCAAAATGTCCAGTTCGTAAAATGTTATAAGGGCCACCTCGCATAGCTCCGACTCGCAAATTGTTTCTGCGAGTCTAGTTATATGCTAGCCTTTAGAACGTTTGGCGAAGGACATTTTGCGAATCGATCGGCCATTTTATTTAACTTACGTATAGTATTCATTGTGTGTATGTTTATTGATTTGTAAAGGATAATAGTTGATTACACTTTTTCGCACTCATCGGTATTTTTCCATCGTTTGCTAGAGCGAGAGCACCGAGTATGCGTTCTCTGAGTAAGCGAAAGAGACAGAACATTTTCTTTGACCAAGATAAGTTTTTGCAGAATGGCGAAAAATGCAGATGCGTGCAGGCAAATTGTACTCAATATTTAAACACATTAAAGAACTACGATATGTCTTCCTACCACAAGAACCCTGTGGACTGTGGACTTCCTGCAGTACTATGTAGAGTATTTATACATAATTATTGAAAATAACTGAAAATGTCACAAAAATAGCATTTATTACCAAATAACGAAACTTTTTTCGTTTAATCTCATGATAACGAGTCTCTTTATAGATAATTGATGAGTGTACAGAGAAAACTTATTTGTATTTTAGTGCCATAAGTAGCAAATAATTATAATTATGTACTTATAAAAACTATCCCGATGCGAATAATCTTGAATAATAAGATGAAATTAAATATCTTTAATCGTATTGAGTTGCAGATTCTACCACTTGAAACTCTTAAGGGCGTCACACACTAGCGCGATACTGTACTATAGAATCCGCCACACTCATGGACGGATGTTATAGCATGAGACTTATAACATCACGGTCACCCCACTCCATCCATGTGTGGCGGATTTTATAGCACAGTATCCAGTGTGTGACCCCCCTTATACCCGTCGTTTCGGGAATTGGTTGCCTAACACACTGCCTGCCAAATTGTTATAACTAATGTTAGGTAACTCGATATTCAGGTGTCTCTGCTAAATGGTCAATGGACAGTTGTCTGCATCAAAAAAAAAAAAAATTGGTGTCGATTCGGTTTTCACGATTAAACTTATTTGACAGGATTAAACTTAAGTGTTCTATCTTTTTCTTTCTATATCGAAAAGACAAGGACAGGACGCTTAAATATAGGGTGAGTTTAAATTAGTTCTTTATACGAAAGGCTATGCATGTGCTCATGAAAACAAACAACTTTCCCTAAGGAACCCATAGCCAAATCGCAAAAAAAATTTTGGTCTCTTCATACAAATCGATCAGCCGAGCGGCCAAATTAGTATGAAGAGTCAAAAACTAATTTAAAGTCACCCTGTATAGTTTAGTCCTGTCAAATAAGTTTAATCGTAAAGAAAAGAAAAAAGTTATACCGGTAAGCAGTCTTATCGCTAAAGAGCGATCTCTTCCAGGCTACCTTTATATTGAAAACTGAAGTCTACTTATTGCACAAAGTGTTCACATTTTGAGCCGACGACGCCTTGAATAATTATAAAATAAATCGTGTGTATATCTAACTTAAGGAAAGTTCTTAAATAAACGAATATAATTTTAATACAAGCTTACTTTTTATTTTATGATTAGGTTACCTTTTCAGATCTCTGAACCTAACAAACTCTCTAAAATAGTTTTCTGCAATTTTCTTGGTGGAATATTTGCTAAGATATACAGGTATGTATTTGCCAAGTTATACAGATCCCGTCAAACTTTAAGATCGCTGAAGGGTACTGAGTGGGGGAAGTGTGCGTTCACTTAGAATCCTCATGCTCGAATTTCGAAGTAGTTCCTTGGTTCCAGAGATGAGGCTGCCAGCGAAAAATTCCGCTAGCAGCCTCAGTGAAAAACTCGATTTTCTCTGAAACTACGATAGCACATTTTTTTCCTTTGGGCACTATTAGACAATAAATATTGGCATAATCAGAATATCTAAATTCGAGCATGAGGATTCCAAGTGAACGCACACTTCCCCCACTCAGTACCCTTCAGCGATCTTAAAGTTTGGCGCGACCTATACATAATGTGGTTTTGGCGACAACCCTATTTTCAGGGGTGGATAGTATACATAATACAATGACACTGATGCAAATCCTGTATCAGTCTGATATCAGTATCACATATTTTTGACCTAGGTATTAGCTACAACCCCTGTATAGTAACTACGATTCAGTGAAGTGTGTTTATAGTTCAGGTGAAATGTAGTCGAACGTATCACATTTAAAAACAAAAAAGAAAAAAAAATAGCTTGCGGTTGTAGTATTCAATGTACGGCCTATACTGGAGGTAACAAACTCGACTGGAATTCTATCAAAATATATACATATATTCGAAATAAAAACACGCACAGTATCCATTTACAATATTTTTTTATTCAATATAATAATCTTAATAAATCCAAAATATTTACACAATACAAAACATACAATATGACCTTGATTAGCGTCCTTTCGCTAGCGAGTGGCTCGTTTATATTACACCGAAAAATTGAAAATAACTTTTAATTACTACTTTAAACCTATTTTATAATGCTTCCTCTTTTAGGTCGGTTAAGGGAATTCATTTACGGAATTTTAGTAATTACCACTTGATTATTGCACCGTTTTCTCGATATTCAGCAAAGTATCAACAAAAATAATAAAAAAGTATTATACATAATCAACTATGTAATTTACTTGAGGCGTGCATCCAAAAACAGTATATTTTAGCGTCTACGCCTATTGGGATATTGAAGTGTACATATATTAAAATCTACTTACTGTACATTATGAATGTTTTTCTACCGGTCGCAACTGAGAATACAATTTAATTTAATTTCACAGAATAAAAAAAAAACACAGAAGGACCACTGAACGCAAACCATCACAAGCAAAAGAGCCAAAGGCCAAAACACTATAGCAAAAGAGCCAAAACACTATCTTCAAGACTTTACAGGTGAAGTAAGCTGATTTATTTTTGCAAAACCGGTTCCAGTCCGGTTAGTTTAATCTCATCCTCAAACGCCACTTTAATCAAACCTATCACATCCAGAGCCGTTCCTGAACCAGTTCACAACAAGTCCCTTTTACAATAGGCTACCCTGGCGTTAGATATTAATGTATATTCGGTGTAGACACGATTTAGCTTATTTAATTGGAATCTTTAAGCATTCTGTCTTTTTCTTTCAGCTAATTTTCAGAATATATCCGTATTGAAAAGATAGGACCCTTAAATATGCCGCGCTTACTCCGAATCGACGTCAAACAGTCGGAGCGTTAAAGTGGTCCTTCTGTATTTATATTAGATATTCAACACAAAAAGAGCGTAAGGACTCGCGTTCAGATGGTGCTCTCTCTTCGTTCGTATAAATTATATATTCACTATTTAGAACGCTACCAAGAAACCAGGTGAGAACTAAGAACACGATATCTTTTTTGATGTGATTTAAATTATTACTAGTAAAGAGGCTGATGCAGTTTTTTATTTATTAATTAAATTAAAATTGTAATTTTCCACCACTCAGTAAAAGGGCCTGCGATACCCTGCATGGAATGCCGTTTCGATATTGTTTACAAAAAGAAAATTAAATTAAAATGATGTTATGTTATGACAGTATCCCGCTAAGAGATAAATTAATTCTAAGAGATTTAGCTGTAAAATATACATACTTAAAATAAGCGTATGAACCATTAATTGCCGCTTTTTCGTACTGAATAAGTTTCTCTTAAGATTTTACGAGAAACTCCATTTCATGGGTTATAAATATAACGCCATTTTGTTACACTTGTACAGAACCTTAACAAAGGACACTAAACTGGACCTTCTACTCATGAAACTCAACTGACTTACCCGAGTCAATTTGCAAAAAAAAAATGAATTCTGTTAAGCCCCTATACAAAGTTGGCTGAATAACCGATATAAACTTGTTAGGGAAAGTTCACATTTTGTTTTCGTAATTGTCCATAACGATGTTTTTTTTATATTTTTATATTTTTCCACAATTGGTAAGTCCTTGGATGATATTTTTCAATTTCATGATTAGAAATCCCAGTTACAAAACCTTTACTGCATCTTTTTGTTAAGGGCATATATTCATATAATAACAGCTCTAAATTCAGAGTACACAAGTAAAGAGTTATTTAAAATAACTATACTTTTGATTTTAATGTAAATACTCTTCTGTTGTAAGAAGAAGAATGTAAATACAATAGTAAATGAAACGAAGCATACTTACTACACTTTTCAATACATAAAACATCATATACATTAGGATAATGAAACAATTAAAATATAATGTACATAATAGATTACTATACGGAAAGAAAACCGTCGTGGAATAACATTATAATTTTTTTTTTATATTTCTATTTTTTTCATATCACGTATCAAGATGTTTACTATCGAACTACAACGACAAGACAGTGTTGTCAACATAAAAAAAAGTCCGGTAATTCAGTGTTGCAACCCTAAGACAGTTCTCTTTGCGTATAGACTCAAACATTGGACATAGTTATGCAGCGAGATATATTTATACGGGGTCCTTCTGTAATACCTGAAAAAATTGTTAGCATGGCTTCTACCCATGAAGTTTCTTCCTCCTCAAAGAAACTTATGCTCTATTCGCAAAGAAATTTGTTGACTTCTTATACTAACTGAGGCAATGGTCCGCCAATTTTGTATGAGAAGTCAAAAAAGTTTTTGAGAATTGAGTAAAGGTTACTTAGGAGTTTTTCAGTTTCACTAATAGAAGCCACGGCTGTTTTTTCGGGTATTTTAGAAGACACCTAGATTTAAGGTAAATCAGAACAATCACATCACCCCAATTTATCTTAAAATATTTCATGGATTAAAAATTTTTAATTATGAACTATCCTACGAAATCATCAGTAAAATTACTATTCATTGTTGTGTGTTTTAAATCTGAAAATACCTTTTGGAATATTTGATCGAAATCTTTTCAACTCTTGATTTGATTTTATTATACAAATATATTTTTTACAATTCTACGACCATTACTTTAAGTCCAGCTCCAAGTTTTACGATAAAAATTAATCATAATAATTTCAATGAAATGTCGATGAAAACGCGATATAAATGCACCGCCACCGCGACTGGAGAAGAAACTTTACTAGGGCGAGCTTTAGGAAGGGGAACGAAGGGGGGGGGGGTAGAAACATACCAAAATTTAGGTAATATTTCCTAATCTTACAACAGTATTTAAACATAAATTACATATCGATAGAAGCATATTTAATGCTTAAATAGCTGAAGGGACAAAAATACAAAAAACTGCACAAAATAATTTTTACAAGCAAAATTGCACCATTAAACCCCCAACTAAAGCTCAAAAAAAAACGAAACAGCTTGCAACACGACACGGTTACACTATAAATGATAAATCTCGTTAAGTATTACTTAACCTACTCGGAACAGTGCAGCCGACTGCGTCTATTACGGAAACAAAATTATTTAAAT